>PIJE02003200.1:25381-37494 GCA_002895965.2 Coryphaenoides rupestris | reverse complement strand
GACGAGTCTCGTGTTGGAGTCTCTATTATCATGCTCCTCATTGTAACTGTACTGTCACGGACACATGCCACACGTTTCATTCAGACACAAGGCTGTGGTAAACGTGTACAAGTACAATGCACCTTCTGCCTTCTTTTAATACACCCGTGCACCTCTTAACCTCATGGAGCTACACCCGCCTGTAGTACCGTGGGTGATGCTAAAGGCCCTGGGGTACTATTGGGATACTATTAGTATACTATTGGGGTACTATTGGTATACTGTTGGTATACTATTGGGGTACTATTGGGATACTATTGATATACTATTGGGGTACTATTGGTATACTATTGGGGTACTATTGGGATACTATTGATATACTATTGGGGTACTATTGGGATACTAAGATTGACTGCGATCTCCTGTGCTCTCTCAACAGTTAGTCAACACATTCTTCAGCTTCCTGCGACGTAAAACAGATTTCTTCACCGGCGGGGAACCAGGCGCCCCAGAAAAGGTAAGAAGACACCACCCACTTAAAAGGAGCCCTATTATACCCGTGTGTGTGTGTGTGTGTGTTTAGCCATTACAAGCTTCAAAATGGTCATGTGACTAAAGTTGTCTTTGTGACATCACAAGTGGCAGGGTTCGCCTCGATGTATGCCGACTAGATCAGTTTACCATTTGGGACAGTCCACTGGCTAGGCTGATTGTGGGATCTAGTAAATTCCATAAATGTATATGTAGTCCTACATCTGGGTGGAGACTCCCACTTGTCACTTCGTTCCAATGACAATTTTAGTCATTTTGAAATGACTTGTAATTGCTATCACACTCACACCTCGTGGCATAATAGGGCCCCTTTTAAAATGGGTGGTTAGATACACATCATAGCCACCACCTGCTGCCATGCCCTCCTCCCCAACATTTGTCATCATGTTTTGTTTTTTTTCCTCTCCTCTCCTTCACAGCTGGTGAAGGAGACGGTCGCCCGCCACAGCCAGGTGGCGCTGAAGGCCCACAGGGAGCGGCAGAGCCGGCAGGAGAAGCAGAAGAATGAGAAGGCGGAGCGGGCGGCCAAGCTGGCGGAGGAGGCCAAGAAGAAGAAGACTAGCGAGCAGGACACCAACGATGCCCCGCAGATCCTGGAGCTGACCGACGAAGAAGCGGCCAAGCTGCAGTCTGAGATTGATCAGGTGACCAGTCTCCCCCCACACACCTCTGTGGTTCACCGCAGCCGTTGACATCAGCAGCAGGGATACACCATAGGTTGAGTTTATGTTTGGACAAGGGTTGGAAGAAAAAGGGTTAGGGTTAGAAAATAGAAACCAGTACACGGTGGGACCTCAAATACGAGATGCTTTTGAAGAGAGATCAAAGCAAGACATTTGGTTGTATTTGCGATTAAAAAAATAAATATGGTGCATTTCAGAAAAAGCAGCAAGAGGAGAAGAAGGAGACCCCGGTGGTGGCTGCGGAAAGCCCCTCTGACAAGGAGGAGAAGGAGGAGAAGGGGGTGAGTGTGCTGCAGACCCATCCCCCACCTGGTGTCTGGTAACAGGATACCTGGCGTCAACACCTGATGCCAGTCTGCACCTCGTGGGCCAAAACCTGTGATCAGATTTCACCTGCTGGGCATGTAATTAAGTATGCTCTAAACGCTCCCGCACTGTCAATGTGTCCCTGGCCAATTAGTCCTTGGAACCGTTCACATGCATGGCATCTCCAGCTCTTGGGGTGGCTTCAGGTCACAGAGTCCTCACCTAAATGGCAGGTCTCCACGGCCCGTTGCGTTGTTTAATCTGGCCCATCGGGCATTACATTAACAACAGTCCTATAATACATTTAAATTTGTAGTATTCATTTCGCTGTTTGTTTTTTTTCCTGCAATTGATTTCTTAATCAATTGCAGGACGCGGACCTATAACCAATATATTATTGAGTATTATATTGAGTATTTATTGAGTATTGTACAATTTAGTTAAATTTTAACCGGTGCATCTTTTCTAGCCTTTACGGCGCTGGCTTAGCGGCCCAATCACGTCACGTGACGTGACGCTACTCAGCCAATCAGATCGTTGCAGTCCGTGAGCGCGGAGAGACGAGAGAAACAGTTGGAGTATAGCGCGCTCTAAAAAGAGAAAGGTAGACTGTGAGAACAGAGCCTTTAATAAAGATTGGACAGACGTGTGCATGTTTATATTTAAGGGCAGTGCAAAACCCGTATGTCTCATCTGTCCCGAAACTGTGGCTATTATTAAAAGCGGTAATGTGAAGTGCCACTACAAGACAAAACATATTTTTTTTTCACCAAACATACCCGCCCAAATCTGAAGCCAGGATGTGCTCAGCTGAATGAAGCCATTCATAAGGCACCATGCATAGGTTTAGATGTAGATGAGTCCACTGATGTGTCTATCTGTTTATCTAAGGTTCTTCAATGAGGAGAAGAAGGAAATTAACATTTATTTATTATTAGAGCACATATTATTTATAATCCCTCCGGTTCAATAAATATTATTATATTATTGAATTGTACTTCATTTATTTGATTTAACGACATAATGACAGCCTATGGATGTCGATACGATGACTAGGCTACTTCAAAGTATATGGCATCATAACACAAGTTAGACATTATGATCCTCATCTACTAATGGCCCGGCCTGTCTGTCAGTTTTAAAAACCAAATGTGGCCCTTGAGCCAAACAGTTTGCCCACCCCTGACCTAGAGGGACACGTCGGTTGTTTTGGGCCGGTTGCTAATTTTCTGCCTCTTCCTCTCCAGGCGGACTCAGACGGCGAGGAGGATGAGAAGGACAAGGACAAGCTGAAGCCCAACGCGGGGAACGGAGCCGACATGCCCAACTACAAGTGGACCCAGAGCCTGTCTGAAGTGGACGTGAGTTCAGCAGCTGGAGGCGGGGTTTGGATATGTGCTGTCCAACGATGGAGATGCAGGCCTAGCTGACCACCACCGCTCAGTCCCTCTTGCTGATGATACTTTTTTTGTTTGTTTTTTGTTGAAGAGGCTTTACAGGAACTCGAAACCATTGTAGCACCAGCGCCACCCATTGGAAAATTATGATTCTTCAGCTTACACATAAACCAAAGCTTTGAAATGTATACAGATTTTTTGTTTAATGATGAAATGTGACTCAATCGAAACTATCACTGCAATGACAAATTGCATATTCCACATTATACATTGGTGTCACTCTATAGCTGCCATCGGCTAATATGAATGTATTCATTTGTCAATGAACAGCTGCTGGTGCCGTTTGACGTGAACTTCCGCATGAAAGGGAAGGACGTAGTGGTGGACATCCAGCGGCGCACCATTAAGGTGGGGCTGAAGGGGCAGCCCGCCGTCCTGGAGGGCGAGCTGTGCCACGAGGTGAAGGTGGAGGAGAGCTCCTGGCTCATAGAGGACGGCAAGGTGGTCACCGTCCACCTGGAGAAGGTAAATCGAACACGGCCGGTTGGAGGAACTGGCGGAAGGGATGAGTGTGTGGTGTGTGTGTGTGTCGCCTGCAGGAAACCTGAGGCCCAAAGTCGAGGTGGTTGTTGGCCCTCGCCCCCATTGATATTTACTCTGGACTAGTTTCACCAGTGGTTAGAAATTAGGGGTGGGAATCTTACAACATTTGCATTTTTGAGTGCGAATATGATGTCGTCTTTCATTTTAATGTTGGCGTTCAGGTTTTACATCTGGCCAAATAGTAGTTGATGCAAATGGACTATTGTTGAATACATTATAGAGCCCTCTGTAGGACGGTACCATAAGCGTACACAAACCATGTCTGTCATATTTTACCCCTATTTGAACCACAGCTTCGTAATTCAATTGGTTACATGCAATCTCGATCTTGTACGGTTTCGGTGACTACCGGGCATCTTTCAGACCTCCACCCTGCCTAATCCTGCTGTGTCCTCTTCCAGATCAACAAGATGGAGTGGTGGAGTAGAATCGTCACCACAGACCCTGAAATCAACACCAAGAAAGTCTCCCCGGAGAACTCAAAGGTCAGCCACTCCGGCACGCTCTGTCCTGCTTCCTGTCCACGTGGAGGAGTGGATATTGAATGCTGTATAAGAGTCATTATATAAGTCATATAAGAAAAATGTTAACACAGATCCCGCCGGGTTCATCTCAACACTGCCACCTTATCGGCCTGGTGAGGAACATGGCGGCTCTCGCGTTTAACGTTGTTTTTTAAATTGCTTTCTGTTACACTGAGTAAGCTCTCTGACCCGTCAGCACGATGCAAGATAGGGCTGTGCCATATTGTATCATTCAGCGTTAATCGCGATCCTCCCCACGATAAGAATTTTGTGTTAACGATTATGTGTTTACATATGCGCTGCAACGTGAGCATGTAGAAGAACGAGCATGGCGGAAGTTCCAAACTTAGACGAGGAGTATGAGGAGGCCCAATATCGCCACAATATCAACATTGACCATCACATATTGATAAAAAAAAAAAAGAAATTGTACTATTGCTCAGCATTTCTTTGCCCCGCTCTCTCTCCCCCTCTCGCTCACACACACAAACACATTGACAACGGAACCATAATGTGAACCCCTTATGACGCGATGGAGAGGCTCGCCGATGCGTCGCAGGATATCGAGCACATTAAATATGTGGCCCTGTCGAGGAGTCGAGCCCGTGTAGAACAGACAGACAATCCTTTCTCCGCACGTCTCTCTAACCATTCACACCATGGGCGTAATATTACTTTAGATGATAAAAAATGTGCCCAATATGACTTCCGGTGTGTAAACCACACCCGGTCTCATAATGTGTCGTCATTTATATGTTTATCACAATAAATACCATGAAATATCGTGCTTTCTATATGTAGTCTATATCACCCAGCCCCAATGCAAGTTCACATTTTCTGAAAGTTTCTCGGTTTCTCAATGACTTATTGCACCCACCCCTGAATGTATGTAGTGCCCTCCGCCACTCACCTGTACTCTATTTTGTTGTTGTTGTGCCAAGCAGCTGTCGGACCTGGACGGGGAGACGCGCGGCATGGTGGAGAAGATGATGTACGACCAGCGGCAGAAATCCATGGGCCTGCCCACATCCGAGGAGCAGAAGAAACAGGACATCCTCCAGAAGTACGTACCCCATCCTGACCGCCCGCGTCGCCGAGGCAACCCGCCTCCCTGTGTCCTTCACGTTGATGCCACGTCCGCTGGGAAGTGCTGCTCCTCCTCTGTATCAGACAGTGACCAACTGTACACCTGTTCTACCTTTTTATGAGACAGTCGACAGTGTTTTATTTTAACTATATACAGTAATGCTGTTGGGTTAACCCCAGTGCTATAAGGTTCCCTGAAAGTGTTTTGTAAAGATGGAGAACCAAAAGGTGCTTCCTCTGCACTTCCCACACACACACCACTTAACGCCACCTTGTGGTTGGTGTTTTATTATTCAAGGTCATACGACCCTCCTTAATTCACTGCAATAAATGAAAGAAAAAGCTTTTTAAGAAGCTCCATTGACAAAGGCTTAGATCAAATGCAGCCTATGTGTTCTCCATCTAGACGTCGCAAGTGTGCTCGTGTGTCCAAGAGCTTCAGGTACAAGCATGTGGCTGTTAGTTGTGTCTCCATAGCGCACTTGCTTGTCCTGTGGGGGGAAGTGGGACTCGTCTTTGGTCTTCACCACATACACCCTCTGGCCGACACTTCTGTAAGAAACGTCAGTGTGCCAGCAGTTACCTGCTAAGTCTAAGGACAGAGAGTGTGGTGCTGGTGGTGGTGGTGGGGGGGGGGGTTAGGTTGAGGGGATGACCCCTACGTTCCCCCGGTGCCGATCCGGCCCAAATGGTGATTTTTTGTAGGGTGGTGGTGGTGGTCTAGTGCCATTAGCATGGCCACTGTCCAAAGGACGGGGGTTATTAAAGACAAGACTCCAGATACAGTACAACCCCCGATGGTGACAGGCCTCTCACCATCCCGACAGACCGCTCAAAGCCAGCGGTGGACGGTCGCACACAAGTGGATCAGACTTGTAAACAAAGTGCTCCTCACTCGAGTAACATTTAACAGAGATGCATGATATTCACCGTGGTAGAGCAGCGCCATGAGAAACACTGTCTTTCACCCATTGGCATTAACACACTCATTAGCCCTCACACACACACACACACACACACACACACACTCTCTCTCTCTCTCTCTCTCTCTCATTGTTTATAAGGACATGGGAATTTGTAAGCCAATCCAATTTTAATAACTGCATTATCATAAGAATATATTAGGAGATGATAGATTTATATGATGGATTTAGTTGGAAGCCGAATGTGGATATCAGTAACTGGGATATGACTGGTACCACCTTAACCAAGAACAGGCAAAACTCGTCTCTGTTCTGGCTCCTCAGTGGTGGAATGAGCTCCCGGCTCATGTCAGGACGGCCGAGTCGCTCGCCAGCTTCCACAAGAGACTCAAGACCCACCTGTTCAGAGTTCACCTGGACTCTACATAACCCCCCCTGCCTCCCCTCTCCTAACCCTAGCACTAACTTGTGTGTTTGTACATCTTGGCATTATTAATAGGACTTAACATTGTTGAGCATATTGTATGTTCTTAGATGTTGGTAATGCACTCAGAATGGTACTTCTGCTCTTATCCCAGCTATTGTGCAGACAACCTAGCAATTATGAAACTCGTTCTAACTTATAATGAATGCTTGAAACCTGCTCTATTCTTATCTTTATGTACCACAGTGATATATTGCTGTCTCTTTCAACAAATGTACTCTTTGTAAGTCGCTTTGGATAAAAGCGTCTGGCAAATGCCCTAAATGTAAACGTATATAAATGTGGCCTATATTTGTTGCAGCCTTTCACTTAACGAGAGAATACAGAATGCAAGTAACTCGAGTAACTATGGGAAGAAAATATACACGACTTAATAGCCTCTGTTTAAATAGAATAGTATATTTTATTCTATCACATTATTCTCCTTTGGTGGGGCTCGGAGAGGCGTTTTATTGCTAAATCAGCTGTAATTGTTTCCGCCTGGTCAAAACGGCAGCAACATGGCGCTGGAAAACAAGCTAAACACTGCCACCTTGTGGTGAACACTAGAGAGGACTACATTTGTAATTCTAAGATCAGCACAGTAGGAGAAAAAGACAAAACGTTAGTGATGTATTCAATGATTCTCAACTTAATGCAAGGGCATTTTGAGTGGGTCACAGAGCATATGCTAAACCTTGATCTTAAGATAGAAGCCAGGGAATTAAGTTGCTTCAATATTCATTCATCTTTCAATATTAACTCGTTTCAATGGCTTAGTTTCAGTTTCGCCCCAATTGCTGCAGCTTTTTGCTCATTCAATGTTTTTAACAGTACATTAAGGCATTGTTGATTACTGCAATATTGGTAAATACATTTTACATGTTTGGGGTGGTGACTTAATGATTAATGATGATGTGGGTCCTCCTGAGACGAGACGAGTGAAGAATATACAATACTTGAAAAGTCCAACACATCATGGAACACCTATATAAAATATGATATAGACCTGGACGTGTTTGAGGCGCACGTTCTCGGTCATGACCATGAACTTGGACGACGCCCAGACACCTCCTGTAGGGCTGAGTGAAAGGCTGGTCCGTCCAAAGAGCCCAATAAAAATAACACTTACTTTTATTAGCCTCTTTGGTCTAGTTATGAGCCGTTGCCGTTCAAATACTTACCATGAACATTCAGCCAATACATGAATGTTATGAATGAACATCAATGCTTAGATCTTTTTTTTAGACATCTTCACAATTATTCATTTTCTACTAAAAGCCAATAGTGTTAAAGAAATCACCACTTCTCTTATTATTGTGTTTGAACTTTGAATTTATTTAAAAAAGAAGAAGGTTCAGGCATGGCATTAAATATTCAGAATACACATGTAGAGGGTGTTACAGGTCAAAGGCTGAGCGTCATGCCTGGGGAACATTTTCCAAAGACATGGTGAAGACACAAAGGGGACAGAGAGGTGGGGGGGGGGAGGGGGGGTTACAGCGGGGTCTGTGTGTCCTGAAGCCACTTCTGCTCAGGGTTCACACAGATCTCAGGCATCGAGGACGTGGAACACACCGGACTCAGCTGAACTTTGCTTTGGAGAAGTCCATCTCTGGGTGCTGGGACATAAACCTGCAAATGTCGTGTGCATAACGTTAGTAGGGTTTCCTTCAGCCAGAACAAAACACATTTTTTTTTTTAATCGCTTCATGTTGTACTACAGAAGGGAAAGGCAGAGGCAGGGGACACGGTTTGTTTCATCCTCAGTCTTGAGCCCTCTTGGAAAACCCTTTACACTCGCATGCTTGTACACAGGAGCATAACAAGCACGGTGTGGGAAATGGGTTGGGGTCTATTCATAACAGGGCGAGGTTTTCAGATATTGCACCCAAAAGTCATAACTACGGTGAAATGAATAATGCACATCCACGCAACATTATTATTTTCTTGTGCTTTTAGTTCATTTCAAACACATTATGCACCAGACAAATATTGGATGTTTAATCATTTCCAAGGCATAGTAGAGTTTAGTGTGTTGCTATGAATTTTAATATTCCAAACTACATAAAAGGTATTTTTCTTGTGCAAAATATCACCTGCACATACAGTATCAGCTTCTATGATCTACAACAAGTAGAGCATGGTTCTTGTTTACTTTTCCACCTGTAATCAGGTAAGCTGACAAAAGCTACATCTTTCCACTCCTATTTGGCTCCTAGTAGCGTCTCTCAGGTTTCATGTTCCTTGTCCACCACTCTGTTCCTTCTCCAGATTTCTTCCTTGTTAATTAAGGGAGGTTTCTTGCCCTTTGGGGCGTCATAATTATACGGCCTGACCGTAACTGTGATTAAGGGCAATACAAATAAATTGGACTAAAATTGACGTGACTAAACCAAGCCCTGTCCTGTGGGGAAGGGGACACAACCACATGCTCAACAGTTACATGCTAACAGCACAGGGGAGCATGTTGTACACATGTTGTACTGTATCTGGAGTCTTGTCTTTCATAACCCCCGTCCTTTGGACAGTGGCCATGCTAATGGCACTAGACCACCACTACCACCTACAAAAATCGCCATTTGGGCCGGATCGGCTAGCTCCTTTTTTTGTTTGTTTTTTTGTTGCAGCGGCTTTCCCGGCCCTCGAACACCCTTGTCGCACCGCCGCCCCCCCTTGGCCCATCTGCTTCTTCCGACTCCACATACACCCCCGCTTTGCACTGTAATCCCGCTTTTTGTTTCCTGCTGCCTGTGCCTCCCTCGCCACTCTCCCCTGCACTGCCACCTTGCCTCTTCCCCCCTTCTACATTGGTGTCACTCTATAGCTGCCATCGGCTAATATGAATGTATTAATTTGTCAATGAACAGCTGCTGGTGCCGTTTGACGTGAACTTCCGCATGAAAGGGAAGGACGTAGTGGTGGACATCCAGCGGCGCACCATTAAGGTGGGGCTGAAGGGGCAGCCCGCCGTCCTGGAGGGCGAGCTGTGCCACGAGGTGAAGGTGGAGGAGAGCTCCTGGCTCATAGAGGACGGCAAGGTGGTCACCGTCCACCTGGAGAAGGTAAATCGAACACGGCCGGTTGGAGGAACTGGCGGAAGGGATGAGTGTGTGGTGTGTGTGTGTGTCGCCTGCAGGAAACCTGAGGCCCAAAGTCGAGGTGGTTGTTGGCCCTCGCCCCCATTGATATTTACTCTGGACTAGTTTCACCAGTGGTTAGAAATTAGGGGTGGGAATCTTACAACATTTGCATTTTTGAGTGCGAATATGATGTCGTCTTTCATTTTAATGTTGGCGTTCAGGTTTTACATCTGGCCAAATAGTAGTTGATGCAAATGGACTATTGTTGAATACATTATAGAGCCCTCTGTAGGACGGTACCATTAATAAGCGTACACAAACCATGTCTGTCATATTTTACCCCTATTTGAACCACAGCTTCGTAATTCAATTGGTTACATGCAATCTCGATCTTGTACGGTTTCGGTGACTACCGGGCATCTTTCAGACCTCCACCCTGCCTAATCCTGCTGTGTCCTCTTCCAGATCAACAAGATGGAGTGGTGGAGTAGAATCGTCACCACAGACCCTGAAATCAACACCAAGAAAGTCTCCCCGGAGAACTCAAAGGTCAGCCACTCCGGCACGCTCTGTCCTGCTTCCTGTCCACGTGGAGGAGTGGATATTGAATGCTGTATAAGAGTCATTATATAAGTCATATAAGAAAAATGTTAACACAGATCCCGCCGGGTTCATCTCAACACTGCCACCTTATCGGCCTGGTGAGGAACATGGCGGCTCTCGCGTTTAACGTTGTTTTTTAAATTGCTTTCTGTTACACATCATTCAGCGTTAATCGCGATTCTCCCCACGATAAGAATTTTGTGTTAACGATTGTGTTTACACAATCGTTAATGCGCTGCAATGTGAGCATGTAGAAGAAGAACGAGCATGGCGGAAGGCGGAGTTCCAAACTTAGACGAGGAGTATGAGGAGGCCCAATATTGGCCACAATATCAACATTGATCATCACATATTGATAAAAAAAAAAAAGAAATTGTACTATTGCTCAGCATTTCTTTGCCCCGCTCTCTCTCCCCCTCTCACTCACACACACAAACACATTGACAACGGAACCATAATGTGAACCCCTTATGACGCGATGGAGAGGCTCGCCGATGCGTCGCAGGATATCGAGCACATTAAATATGTCGAGCCCGTGTAGAACAGACAGACAATCCTTTCTCCGCACGTCTCTCTAACCATTCACACCATGGGCGTAATATTACTTTAGATGATAAAAAATGTGCCCAATATGACTTCCGGTGTGTAAACCACACCCGGTCTCATAATGTGTCGTCATTTATATGTTTATCACAATAAATACCATGAAATATCGTGCTTTCTATATATAGTCTACATCACCCAGCCCTAATGCAAGTTCACATTTTCTGAAAGTTTCTTGGTTTCTCAATGACTTATTGCACCCACCCCTGAATGTATGTAGTGCCCTCCGCCACTCACCTGTACTCTATTTTGTTGTTGTTGTGCCAAGCAGCTGTCGGACCTGGACGGGGAGACGCGCGGCATGGTGGAGAAGATGATGTACGACCAGCGGCAGAAATCCATGGGCCTGCCCACATCCGAGGAGCAGAAGAAACAGGACATCCTCCAGAAGTACGTACCCCATCCTGACCGCCCGCGTCGCCGAGGCAACCCGCCTCCCTGTGTCCTTCACGTTGACGCCACGTCCGCTGGGAAGTGCTGCTCCTCCTCTGTATCAGATGAGACAGTCGACAGTGTTTTATTTTAACTATATACAGTAATGCTGTTGGGTTAACCCCAGTGCTATAAGGTTCCCTGAAAGTGTTTTGTAAAGATGGAGAACCAAAAGGTGCTTCCTCTGCACTTCCCACACACACACCACTTAACGCCACCTTGTGGTTGGTGTTTTATTATTCAAGGTCATACGACCCTCCTTAATTCACTGCAATAAACGAAAGAAAAAGCTTTTTAAGAAGCTCCATTGACAAAGGCTTAGATCAAATGCAGCCTATGTGTTCTCCATCTAGACGTCGCAAGTGTGCTCGTGTGTCCAAGAGCTTCAGGTACAAGCATGTGGCCGTTAGTTGTGTCTCCATAGCGCACTTGCTTGTCCTGTGGGGGGAAGTGGGACTCGTCTTTGGTCTTCACCACATACACCCTCTGGCCGACACTTCTGTAAGAAACGTCAGTGTGCCAGCAGTTACCTGCTAAGTCTAAGGACAGAGAGTGTGGTGCTGGTGGTGGTGGTGGGGGGGGGGGGTCCAGATGTAGCCCAGAGAGGATGACCCCTACGTTCCCCCCGGTGCTGATCCGGCCCAAATGGCGATTTTTGTAGGTGGTAGTGGTGGTCTAGTGCCATTAGCATGGCCACTGTCCAAAGGACGGGGGTTATGAAAGACAAGACTCCAGATACAGTACAACATGTGTACAACATGCTCCCCTGTGCTGTTAGCATGTAACTGTTGAGCATGTGGTTGTGTCCCCTTCCCCACAGGACAGGGCTTGGTTTAGTCACGTCAATTTTAGTCAAATTTATTTGTCACAGTTACG
>PIJE02003200.1:20000-25184 GCA_002895965.2 Coryphaenoides rupestris | reverse complement strand
TCCTATTCTCTTATCGTTTGTCATTTTAATAAACGCACGCATGGAGAGCGCTACACACTGTACACTGATGATAATAAGTCATATACTATATATTGTAATATTGTTCTGTGTAATATGAGCTGTCTCTCTGCGTATGAGTGTACAGCGTACCGTATGTTTGAATTGATGTGTGTGTGTGGTGTGTGTGTGTGTGTGTGTGTGAGAGAGAGAGAGAGAGCATGTTTGAGTGTGTGTGTGTGTGTGTGTGTGTGTGTGTGTGTGTGTGTGTGTGTGTGTGTGTGTGTGTGAGAGAGAGAGAGAGAGCGAGACAGAGTGTGTGTGTGTGTGTGTGTGTGTGTGTGTGTGCGTGAGAGAGAGATGTTTATGTGTGTGTTTGCCCTGTAGATAACCACATATATGAAGCGGGATATATTAATACATTAACACATTGATGGCAAATTTTACTTTTTATGTTTGAGTGATATATTTGCTAATCATAACCGGCCTATAGGCCTTACCCGCCTCACCAACACAACAGATTGCTTAGCAACTCATTATTCATAATGTAGGTTCACATCTGGCATTTAGAATAACATGAATAGTGTAGAAAAAGGGAGGTTGTTTAGTAGTGATGGTTCCTTCCTTCCTTACAAAAGAAAGGAAGACCTAAATAAAGTTTTAACCGAAATTTAAGTGCCCATACATTAAACTGCATTGAACTGCATGAACTAATCCACAGTCCAGACTTGTGGGCTGTGTGCTAGTCCTATACCTGGATAGTGGAGAAGAGCTAGCGACTGTATCTCCATACTGTATGGTGTGCAGGCTCCCTCCCTGTCCCCATAAAACACGTGACGGGTCACCTCTTTCCAGAACATCTCATAAAGTGACTTTTGTGCTTTGTCGTTGATTTTTGTAACTCTCGTACAGTTTCTGTATCTCAAAGATGCAAGATTTTACTCACTTTGTTTTGTTGGCTCGATTTGTCTTTCTAGTTCCCAGACAACAGAGCTATACTCAGTCCGGTTGTATTTTATTTTTTCAACTTGTTCATGCAGCATTCTTTTGCCGCTTTTTGTCCTCACTCCAGTTTGAATTGTATGGTGTGATTGTTTTCAGTCTGACACTAAGTGGATCTGAATGAGCCTGGCTGCTATATTACTACATAAATGTCTACGTAAATGTCAGTATTTAGCTCTGAGGTGAATGATGTATGGGAATAGATTGTTTATTTCAGAAGGGACAATGCACATTAATTAACATCATGTAATCATGATGAATTAAATGTGCCAAATTTAGCCATACAGGCTATTTTTCATCTGAAGTCCCTGGCAGGTTGATGGTATAAATCAAGGTGGTCGTATGGAACGATTAGTTGCACTTTTCAGCGATGAATCCCGTTGTGCATCTTGTGAACACTGATCATGAGTAAATACATTTGTGAGTACCGATTGTAAGGAAAACCATTCCACCATTTAAATAATGTGCAGTAAATAAAGGAGGAAAAACAAGTGCTTGGCAAAAACAAAGAAAATCTTTAATTTATTATTAAATGACATAAATAAACCTCATCATGATTACAAATACAAATAGACAGGTATGTACATGTGGATTTGTTTAGTTTTTTTTCTTTCTTTCGAGGGGGGAGGAGTCTTTTTGCGACCACCCTGCGAGAATTCAAAGGCACTTCATGTATTCAGATCAGAGAAGGCACACATTGGACTGAGATCACAAAAAGGCAAAATATATATTGAAAACAACGAGGACGTCCGTTAATGTATTCTATATACACACATTTACACATTTATATGTTAGCACAACCAAAATTACTTCTTAGATATTCTTTTTAGTATAATACTGAAAAAAGCCTCTCCAAAATATCTTGATTGGGCTACTTTAGTCGAAACGTGAAGAAATTCTTAATAAAAGTTTATTTTGAAGGGCAGGATTCCTTCAGGGAATTGATTGGTTTGCGCTCCAGAGTTACTACAGAGTAACCGTTTGCTTAGAGCAGTTAAACTGATAAATAATTTGTGTGACACCCGCTATGGGACATTGATTGTCTTTCACATTGCACCTTTTCTCAAAAAATAAAATAAAAACGATTGTTATTTCATTTTCCTTTTCCAAAGATGGGGGAGGGGGGCCTGTATTGTATGTCTCAACATAACCAAGTGTAGGTTTAAGGATTTTTTTTTTTAAATCCCCAAATGAAAAAAACTGAGTCTTCAAGAAGCTAAGGAATGTCCTGGTTGTTATTGGGACAATCACTTGACGCTTTCTTGGCTTCGAGTATCGTTTGACGCTTTGGGTCAAATGTCCATCTCCTGAAAAAACATCCAGGCAACAAGGGAGAGAGAGGACGAGACATAGACAGTCAGAGAGAGAGAGAGAGAGAGAGAGAGAGAGAGAGACATAGCCCGGCAGCGGCTTAGTAGCTCTGCGCTACGGGGGCCCACGACGCCGTCAGCCTGGCGATGGAGCTCTCGAACTGGGCCTCCCCCACGTCCCCCAGGCTGGGGTCGTACATGGAGGAGGGCGAGGAGACGGGCAGCGCCGAGGTCAGGCCCGTGTACGAGGACCCCCTCAGGAACTGGGAGGTCAGGCCCCCGGCGATGGAGCCCGAGGCCGACCCCGAGGGTGTGAGGGTGGTCCCGGCTACAGACCATAGGCTGGGGTACTGGCTGTGGAACCAAACGGGGAAAAAAAACCAAAACATGAATACATCATACCATTCTATTGCCCTATTACCACGCCATTCTATTCCATATCTTCATCAGATTATGATTATGATTATTCTGGTATTGTGGTCGCAGCCACCTCCTGGTTGCATGTCACCGAGTCCTCCCCCCCCCCCCACAATGCAATGCGCACCCAGCAATGCTCCGCCTCTTCCTCTCTCTCCTCACTGGCAAAAAAGAAGATTTGGATCGAGGGTTGGGGCGCCTTGCATTGTGGGAGGGTGGGTGGGTGGGGGTGGGGTTATGACATCACAACCCAGGAGGCCAACCTGACCCCAACCAATGGGTTTGGTGTTGGCCGCTTACCTGGCGTTGGAGGTGGAGTTGGTGGTGTGGGACAGGGTGCCCATGCCCGTGGAGTTGGGGATCTGCAGGGCCGACCAGCTGTCGTGCGCCGGCAACGACCCGGAGGTGTTGTCCATGTAGTTGTCTGATGGAGAAAAAGAAAATCAATTTAACGTCAGTTCATTGGTCAATCGATCCATCGAATTTGACTGTAAAAAAAAAAAGAGTCGGTCTTAAATAGATCACGATGAACACCGATGGATGAAGATGAACACGGGCTGTTGTGGAAGAAGTACTCAGTTCTGTTACTTGAGTAAAAGTAGTTATACCACATTGTAGAAATACGCCGGGACAAGCATGTTCTGCATTGAAAATGTTTTGTACTTTTACTTAAGTAAAAGTACAAAAGTATTAGCATCAAAATATTCTTATTACCATCATTTATTCATTGATTATATTTTGTATTGTTCATTTTTTATCTAGTAACTAAAGCTGTCAGATAAATGTAGTGGAGTAATGTAGTGGAGCTGTAGTGGAGTAGAAGTAGCCAAAAATAGAAACACTCAAGGACTTTCCACCACAGAACACAGGTCCTGACTTTAAAAAAACGACGCTCACGGAGCTCTGTGATGAGGAATATAAATACAAACGGAAGGAATATAAATATCCACGGCTGCACTCACTGGTGTTGGGGGTGCGGTGGGGGTAGTGGCTGGGGTACGGGGAGGTGCGGTGGTTCCTCAGGCTGGAGTAGCGCTCGCAGTAGGAGCCCGAGGCGTGGGGCGCTGACCCCGGGTTGAACTGGGTGGGGCTGCTGCTGGGGCAGATGGGGTTCTGGCCCTGGAGGAACCAACCTCCCACTGGGACGGAGAAGAAGAGACGTACAGAGATGAGACGTGTTGGTGTTCGTACGGAGGAGGATGGGTACATGTGTGGGTGGGTGCTGGGTTAATAGTGTTGTGAATATTGTGATTTTGGGTTATAAATACATCCTGTATGTATAATGCTGAGGATATAATATATATATACAGTATATATCTAATGAGTATATGATTCAGAGTTATAGTATTATAGTATAGTATTGTACTCACGTTGAGAATAGCCAGATTGCTGATTGTCCGAACTATGGTCGGGAATGTCCTTGTGGTCACTCCTGAAATAGAAAAGAAATGATGTTATGTCGTTGAAAAAACATATATACATATTTATGCATACAGACATGTTGTAAGCAATATCAAGTTTGCCTTGCTTTGCTTTCTTACCTTTCTTTGGCGTCCAAGAACGCTTTGGCAAACGGATTGTGCTTGATCTTTAGAGCAGTGATCTGTCAGGAAGGAGAGACGGTATGATGTTGTTAATATGAACGCCTCGCTGTTCACTTCAACGCTTGTTTATACTTCGTCTTTCCGTGGTCTAGTTGGATTTTGCTATCGAGTGCCTTTGGATTAGATGCATGTTGTCCCCAACAGAGAATAAAATACTACTTTACAAAACAATAAAGCGACCAATTAGAAACAGATTAAAAAAACATTGAATGTCCCAGATGAGAGTAGGAGTTTTCATTCAGCTTGTTTGTGTGGATTGCGGCCTCACCTCTTCGTTCTGGTACGCCGTGACAGCGATGAACTGTGTCTCGGGGAAGGACTGGCTGCTGATCATCTTCTGGATTCCTCCCACCTTCACGATGTGTATCCGCGGCTCGTACTTATGCAGGGAGTTCAACATTATCTACGGAAAAAAGAGGCATTTATTTATTATGTGTGTGTCAAATCAATGTGCTGTGAGGGTATAGCCGACATTACAATTTACAGTTTTTTACAATTTGTACAATTGCAGTGTTAGTATTTTCAGGATTTACTGTATATTTGTGACAGAAATACAAATACTTAAGAGAATTGTAATTTTTTGTTGAATTTAGTATTCAATGCGATGCACCAATTCCACAAAAGCACATTGTTTAAAAAACAAGAAAAAAGGGAAAGAAAAGGGAAAAAAGGAAAGGAAAGAAAACCGTTTCTGATTCAGAGTTTTAATTGATTTATAAATAATGATTATGCAATTAATTATTTTGTTATGAGACGAGTGGACAGAAGTAACATCATAAATAGTATTTGTCTTATTCTAGGCTACTTATTATTCCAAGCTATATTATATATTATATCTTATATATTATATCTTA
>PIJE02003200.1:7500-15000 GCA_002895965.2 Coryphaenoides rupestris | reverse complement strand
TTTGTGTTTGTATTTTAATATTATTTTACTGCAGTAGCTCTGTGTGTAGGTGTCATTTAAAAAAAACAGAAGGACTCACACATACACACACACACACACACACACACACACACACAGGCACACACACACACACACACACACACACACACACACACACACACACACCACACACACACACACACACACACACACACACACACACACACACACACACACACACACACACACACACACACACACACAGTCCCAGCCCACCGGAGGATGTGGATTGGGGAGAGGGGATTCGTCTGTCACTTTTGCGTTTCCACTTCAAGTTCAGGAAATCTAAACTTTCCTTTCCTAATCACCCGTCCCCTTTGAAATGGATAAAAAGAATTAGTGAGGAGAGTAATGTCCCCCCCACCCGGCTCCCCTGGCCTCATCCAGGGCCCCTGCAGTAGACCTCGGGGCCTTTGGCATGCTAATGCCCAGGGCTCTGACACCATGGATGTGACAGACCCTGATAGAGCATTTAGCTTTCAGTCTGTATACAGTAAATGCAGTAAATATAGTATGTTTTGTTGTTGTAATTGTTTTGTTTTATTACTATATACCTTATTGTAATGAATTTTGTGATTGAATTTTCGATTTCAATTTTAGCTGCTACTAGGAAATTTTTTATTTATTTTAGAAACTATTTTATTGTACTGAATTGAAATAAGATAAGATAAGATAGAACTTTATTAATGCCGAAGGAAATTCTTTTGCCAGAAAACAATAAAATAATAAATGCACAGTGAATGAGCCTAAAAGAATATAGGTAAGATATTTAGTAAACAAAACAAGTTGGCAATGGTATTGAGAAGTAGTAGTTAGAATTAGTATTGCACATGAGGAAAATTGCACATGATGATGAAAGGTAATATTGCAAGGCAATATTGAGACGTAGTATTGCACATAGGTAGTGGGACAGAACACATCTGGAAGCAACTCAGTCGGCACACTTGCTGAACAAATTGAGCAAAGTGTTGACATGGATTAGGAATCAAATACCCATTTATTTTGCACATCGACACCGTATGTGTTGGCGATCTGCAAGTAGAAGCACAGTGAACAAACACACACACACACACACACACACACACACATTTCTCCCAAAGCTTTCCATAACAAAACTACAACAAAATATGACAAAAACACCAGAATCAGTATAGTATTATTTTTCAGATGAATCTGTCTTCGATGTAATGCAAGCTGTGTCTTCTTATATAATTGTATATGCACAACACTACTTCTATTTCTATATGTATCCATCCTATACATCCTCAGTGTGCCTTCTTTAATGTTACAGTATATTGTATGAATCCCCTGAGGTATGTAGTTAATGTAATTGTCCTTTCCTGCAGCATACCGCTGATCTTGTGACACTAGAATGTCCCCTCAGGGATCACTAAACGTCTTCTATCTTATCTTGGCATCTCTGATGTGTGTGTAAATCTATTGCCAGCCTGTCACTGGAAAAGATGGAAATAGATTATGTGGACATGCGGACATCTATAAAACAATCGAGAGGCTAGATGGATTTTAGCTGGCAATGGAGTGACTGTAACTTTATAATAAATCACAGGTTTCCTTTTAAATCCAATTGTCTTCATGACCCAAAACAAATGAGAGGCAGCCTATGATATACTTTCTGATGACCTTTCATGGATACAGTCAGGACTCCACAACAAGGCTTCGATTTCTAACCCAGTATCAG
The DNA here is from genome assembly GCA_002895965.2 of Coryphaenoides rupestris. Taxonomy (NCBI): domain Eukaryota; kingdom Metazoa; phylum Chordata; class Actinopteri; order Gadiformes; family Macrouridae; genus Coryphaenoides; species Coryphaenoides rupestris. Next base: position 13,262 of record PIJE02003200.1, on the reverse strand, counting down.
TAGGTCAGCCTCATTTAGACTGAAGCATCATTAAACTATCACTGTTGGCTGATCAAGATCCTGCCCTCCATTGCCACGGCAGCGGCAGGGAAAACCAGAGAGCAGATCTTTGTCTTTTTATTTTTTACAAGGTGTCAGAAGCAGCAGCTCAGGTAGCAGGACTCACAACTAGCTCCAAACTCAAGATTTACAATGGCTTTTAAAAGCCGAGCGACACTGCTTCACACCTCTTCATGCCTCTTTTCCTTTTTTCTGAGCAGGCATCTCCTTCTTTGTAACGTCTTAGTCAAATCCAATCTGAGCCCCTTTATGCGAGCCACCTTAGGAGGAAATTCACATTAAAATGCTCTCGCCTGCTGCGGTTGGAGTGGTAGTTAGGAGTTGCTAATGTTAATCCCTGTTTCAGTAGGTGTTCAGTTGGATAGCTGTGAGCTCGCAGGTGTCGTGGATTACACATACCTGAATAAAAGTCCTGTTGAATGGGTATTTTACTAGGACTAACTAGTTGGGGGAAATTGTCTTAGAGTATCTAATAATAATTCTCTTTTGTCGGATGTACTGCGCCATAAGGGAATATATTCATTATTCTACTGATGATGATACTAGTATCATGTTAAATATACTATATCATGTTAAAACATTTAATTCAGTTTGATGAATGCTGTGTAACTATAAATATCTATACCCCCCTATATCTTATCTAATACATATATGATAACATAATATTTACAATACCCATAGTTTACTATTGTTTTTTATCGACCAGTAGAGGTATATGCTGGCTATATTTTTGAGACAAAGTTTGTGATGTTATGTGTTATTGCCTTAGTTTTTACAAACAAGCAATGTGCTTTTGTGAAATTGGTGCATAACATTGAACATTAATAATATAGAAATTCGAAAACAAAAAAGATATATATAAAAATAAGCAATTAAAAGTGTGCCCTTTAAAGAAAAGATGTGCATTAATGTAATACAGTAGTGTCCATGGGGGGTGGGGGTCAGTGGGGTTAAATGTTTACATAATGTGTAGTATAGTGTCCATAGGGGGTGGGTAATCGGTGGGGGTCAGTGGGGGTCCCGGGTCTTGTAATGGAGGGCAGTTGCCCGTGGGGAAGAAAGCTGTTCTTGTGGTGAGAGGTTTTGGTCCTGATGGACCACAATATTAGTCATTTAAAAGGGACATTTTTTAAAGAAAAAGGAAGATGTTATTATTGCTAATGGTGTGTTTGAGTACTCTGAGATGGTTGTGTTTGAACGGTCTCGAATGTTTTCTAATGTTTTCTCCGCTCTCTCTGCTGATTGGGGGCTGCTGATGTAAATATGTGCAGCTGAGGTCAGCAGACACCAGTGTGTGAGAAAACACAGTTAAATCCCCTCACGCCAGACCCCAACTGTGTACAGAAGCACACACACACACACACACACACACACACACACACACACACACACACACACACACACACACACACACACACACACACACACACACACACACACACACACACACACACACACACACACACACACACACACACACACATTGGCGCACACACGCACATTGGCTCACTCACTCACACACACACACACACACACACACACACACACACACACACACACACACACACACTCACACACACCAAACACACACACACACACACACACCACACACACACACACACACACACACACACACACACACACACACACACACACACACACACACACACACACACACACACACGCACACACACACGCTCACACACACACACACACACACACACACACACACACACACACACACATATTGGCTCACACACATTGGCTCACAAACACAAACATGCACACTCACTCACACACACACACACACACCACACACACACACACACACACGCACACAGACTGAGAGAGAGCGAGAGAGAGAGACACACACACACACACACACACACACAGCTGAATTCTGCAGGCTGAGATCACACTTGGCGTGGCGTCATTCGAAACGAAGGAGGTCTTGACCACTGCTGTGCCGGGAATCCGAAGAGAGAGAGAGAGAGAGAGAGAGCGAGACGTTACCGAAATACGCAAACAGACCTGAGATCAGCCAAGTCCTCTGGCCACCATACCTGCCCTCCCTGGCTGGGGGAACAGGAGCTGCACTCACATCATGATTGATTTGTTTGGTTCAACCCTGAGGGATGGATGGCTTGCGACAATATACTACAGAATATATTTCTGTATGCGTATACAAAAGTATGCTGCATAACACACATATGTCTCATTGCAACAACATGAATCTTGAATCTTGAGGGGTTGAGTGGGTGGTAAAGGGTCTGGTATAGAGTGGGGGGGGGGGGGGGGCTTACAGAGATCAAAAGAGAGAGAGCCCTTCTCCACGGGCAAACAGTAAGTGTTAAAAGGAGCGAGTGACATTAATGATAGGCGGGAGTGAAGGGAGTACGGACGCTGTTTACCAAGGAGAGAGAGGGGGGGGGGGGGGGGGGGGGGGGGGGGGGGGGCGGGGGGGGGCGGCGCTAAGAACGTGTGACTCAGGAACGGGCCTCGTCACCTTCTTCCTGCTGCATCACTTCCTGTGCTCTATAAATGCACAATTAAAATGAGACATTAACGCGTCTCCGCGTCACGCATCCCCAATGAGCTCCCAGCAGCCTCGGTGTTAGTGGTGTGTTGCTGTTGTTGTTGTTGTTGTTGTTGTTGTCGTTGTTGTTCTGATTGCAACAGACAGGCTTAGTTTTTATGCAGGATTGTTTTGTTCATGGCCGGGTTGATTTATATAATGGAGTTGAGGGATTCGTGATTTTTTTTCCACAGTTGAGGGCCAACAGCATTAGATCTACAGTCTGGTGGTCCTGGCTGTTCCTGCCAGTGTGTTTTCCCGGACCCCCGTCTGCCCGCAGACACTGACCGGGCAGACGGGGGCCCGAAAAAAAAGAAGAAGAAAACACCAAAAAAAAGTTTGGGGGCGATGTACCATAAACTGGGGTAAACAAAGGGGTTTTTGGCTCTCTCGCTCGCTGTCTCTGTCTCTCGCTCGTTTTACTGCCTTCCCACGCCAGACTGGAGCAGGAAGAGCTGTAGGAGTCTGAGAGAGACTGAGAGAGACTGAGAGTTACCTATTTCATCTTGTTACCTGGAGAATGTGCTTATGAAGCCCCACCACCATCACCTAACCACCACCACCTCCACTCTTACCATCAACACATCCACCACCACTTAACGACCATCACCAGCACCACCTCTACTAACACAACACCAGCTCCACCACCACCACCACCATCATCACCAGCACCCAACGTCTACCTGACCATCCATCGACCAACTCCACCGAAACCACCACCATCATCAATCACCAGCATCCCACTCGCTACCACATCACCACCACCGTCACCTACCCCCACCTCCCCCCCCCCCCCCCACCTAATCAGCACTAATACCTCCACCATCACCACCACACCCACCTGGACCATCAACCTCCACCATCCCACCCACCTCCCACCACCAATCCTCTACCAATTACCCCCACCACCACCACCCTCTCCACAGGCCTACAAGCCAGCGTGGACGAGGTAGGGTAGGGGATGCTCCAGGTGTACAAACACTAAACACTGGGACCAAGATCAAAGGGTCTCATTAAAAGACAATAGATACGGTAGCCCCCCCTCACACTCACACACACACACACACACACACACACACACACACACACACACACACACACACACACACACACACACACACACAGACACACGCACACACAGACACATCACCACCTCTGCTTCTTCTTCCCATCCCATCACATAGCCCCCCCTCCTCCCCTAAAATCAGCAGAAGATGTTTTAAAGCAGCAGGACTCAGCAGCAAAATGTGTGTGTGGTCTCTCTCTCCTCTCTCATCTCTCTCAAAATGTGTGTGTGTGTGTTCTCTCTCTCTCTCTCCGATATCAACAAGAACAAATGTACTTTTTTAAAATGTAGTATTCCTCCTCTCTCCTCTCTCTCTCTCTCTCTCTTCTCTACCTCTCCCTCCCTCTCCCTCTCTCTCTCTCCTCCCTCTTTAAAATGTGTGTGTGTGTCTCTCTCTCTCTCTTCGATATCACAAGACAAATGTACTTTTTAAAATGTAGTATTCCTCTCTCTCTCTCTCTCTCTCTCTCTCTCTCTCTCTCTCTCTCTTCTCCCAAAGTGTGTTGTGTGTTTGTGTCTCTCCTCTCTCTCTCTCATTGTCTTCTCTCTTCCCCCTCTCCTCTCTCTCTCTCTCCTCTCTCTCTCTTCTCCCTCTCCCCATCCTCCCTCGTCTCTCATCTCTCTCTTGCTTGGTTGATGGGAAAATGGCGGACGAGAAGGATAGCTTGAAGAGACTCATCTCCCGGAAAATGCACTCATTCACCAGTAACTCAGCAAAGTTTTAGTTTCCATCTTATTTCGTTTGTCTCGACGAAAACAATCTTAGAACATATGACATTGATATGTTACGAGTATTTTTGGAATCAACTTCGGAAAGAAGACATATTTATTGCGGCAGTGTCTCGCTAATGATTTCTTTATGTATTTTGTAAATGGGGCCGTTAAACGTAGAGGAGGCCCCTGGGAAAAGCCATGGGGAGAGGGTCCCTGTCTGGATCCAACAGACACCAGCGCGTTCCCCCAGCAGCTTTGATGGAGGAGACCCCCCTCTCTTTGTAGTTGGCCTGGAGATGGCTTGTTAGTCAGTAAAAGTCGCAGAATAAATGGCTCCCTAACAGGAAGTAGTTTACACGGTGACGCTCAACCTGCCTGTGGCCCCTCTATTGTCCGCGGGCCCCGGGTCCCACTTCATTACCATTTCCATAAGAAAGGGCCAGTAATTACTCCTTTTCTTCTGCTCTCCCTTCATCTTGGGACGTCTCTCCTTGGCTCTCATGGGCTTTTTTTCTTTCTGAGATTTATTTTTATTTTTGCTTCTCCCATCCTTCCATAGTCTCTTGCCCATTCCTTTTCCCCCCCCCCCCCCCTCTCTCTCTCTCTCTCTCTCTCTCTCTCTCTCTCTCTCTCGCTCTCTCTCGCGCGTGCGATGACTTCATGAGTGTCGGCTCACGAGAAACAAGCAGCAGATATATTCATCGTTCCGACGTTGTGTCTCCACACCTTATGGTTTTGTTTCTGTTCTGTATTGAATGTTGGTGTTGCTTGTATGCCTGGAAGATATATTTTGTCATTCATGTTATTCCCTCTCTCGAATGCCTTGTTATACAGTATGTTGCATTCAAATTAATTGTAATTACTTACGGCCATAAATATTAATCCAGGTATACTCGGATGTATTCTCCTCACAAAATCAAAATGCTATAATTTCCCTGAATAAATAAAAGAAAATTCATGTCACCAGATAATATTAACTGTTACTTAGGACACACCGGTTTCAGTTTCTAGAAAATATTTTCCAGGCATAGTGTCTCTGCTGTAGCCCTTGGTCTGCCCTTGCCCTTTGACCTCTGACCTCATCCAAAAAGTACACTGTGTCCACAGTTTGCACACTGTGGGAAAACACACACACACTCTCTCTCTCTAGGTATTCATACAGTACAATAAGTACAACAACAAAAGGTACAATAAGACAATGAATGTACAACCCTATACTGTGTATACGGTATATCTAAATATATATATCTTTTATTATGTGGTACTGTTTTGGTCCAAAGCATATATGGTCTTCATGGGTCTTTTTGTAGAATAATGTTATTATTCTAGAACTTTTAGACCAGACTA
>PIJE02003200.1:0-2500 GCA_002895965.2 Coryphaenoides rupestris | reverse complement strand
TAGGGGCACTGAAGGCGTAGGATCATCCTCTCTCATCCACGTATGTCTTTATCGGCACATATCGTATTTGTATACATTTTTCACTGCAGCGCAAAATTATATTTTGTCTAGGGGTCATGGAGCGAACAGAAACTCTGCATTTGCCCACTTCAGTCACTCTGGGGGTCAGGGGGAGTGCAGCATGTAAAAGCCCCGTTTCACTGTCTAATTTTGTATTACTATGCATATCATATTCCTCTGTCTAGTTATTTTATTTCTATGTGTAGCATGTGCCCTGTCTACGCTAGCTGTGTCTCATCTATAACCACCCCCATGTGTAGCCGATGTTAGTCTGGTTCCCAAGTCAGTCCTGGTCGGATCGTTGTTTTCTGTTATGTGTCAGTTTTAGTGTGAAGGGCTAATATACAGTATAACCTGTACTCGTCATATTAAACACCACGATTTTAGCGTTTGATCTCCACCTGCCTCACTCGTCTGCATTTGGGCCCTCGCCACACCACCACCGTACCAGCGTGTCATGTACCAGTATACATGCTGGTACCAGTATACTGTACATGCTGGTACTGGCCAGGCATCCTGAGGCGCACTGAACTGTCTTATTGCTCTGCTCACGCCACCGCTGCACTGCAAAGTTGCCATTCATGATGCCTTCATACATGCTAATAAAGTGACATTTAAACAAGCTTTACAAAGTGCAACAGCCTTTACAGTTTTCTATAACCTTAGACGAAAGCGCTGAGGAGGATAGACTGCAGTCTGTGTGAACTCAAGGAAGTTGAAGTGCACTTTGGATTGTATTGTGAGTCTTTTCAATAAGGTAGACAGAAAAAAAGTGTAGTTGGAAGACTGACCAACAATATGAAACTTTTTATTTAATCGGCCACATATTTAGAAAAGGTTTGGTCGATGAGGAGGATGGCAATGTGTTCATTAATGGGGGTTGGCTTCCTGTGCCTGTGTATATTTGGATTTCGTTCTTACTGCTGATTGTTCTTTTTCTTTTTAATGTTGAGCAATACGAGTGACACCTCAGAAAAGCCCAACAGTTGGCTAAGTTATTATACATAATGGCCTAGTTTATATAAATGGTGATTCATATGAGCTAGAACTATTATGTGCAGCCAGAATGTCTTTTATGTCTGTAGTCCTTGTGTTGTGCAAGTGGTCTACCATTTAACAGACAGGCTATATTTCTAACCCCACTGCGGCCTACCAGAACATTCTTTGAATAGATTTATTTTGTGGACTATTAAGCACATTCTACAAGAAGGAGAGTCTGGAAACAGTGATTCAAATGGACGTTTGATTCTCTATGTAAGAAAAACATTCATGACCAACATTCATGTTGAACCTGAGGGTAGTGGATTGAATGCACGCTCCCGCCAAATACAAAGTGCTCTGGCATAAGAAAATATAAAGATGAACTGAATATGAATACATCTCAATATGAGGTCTAGGCCTATGGCATATGGATATATGGAAAGCCCTGTGTGTGCAGTCTCTACAACAATTCATACTACTTCAAAATACTGATGCAACATAAAACAATATTTCTATTGCGCCAGAGTTTTTATTGTTTTGTCCAAGAAGAGCGTGTGGGTTAGATATAGTAGGAACATTGCTGTAGAAGCTGTTAAATTAAAATGTTTGAAGTGGCTCAGGTCTCTAGAGCTGTTTTTAAGTGGTTGGTGGTCTGAGTGGTTATAGCCATCTATAACCAAATTCTGCTAGTGGTATATGGGAGCTATATTGGATCTATGGTAACAATAGATGCCTTAAAAATGTGTTTCGTCACACACCCAAAGGTCATTAATGCCACATCAGGCGTTGTTACGGTGGTGGTGTGGTGAGGACTCAAACACAAGACAGTAAATAAATAAAAAAGTTGTGTGTTTAATGTTTAATATAACTACTACAGGTAACAGAGATAAATGATGAGACGAGAGCTCTTCACACTAAAACTGACACATAATAGAAAACAATGATCCGACCAGGACTGACTGGGGAACCAGACTAATATCAGCTACACATGGGGGTGCTTACAGATGAGACACAGCTAGGGCAGACAGGGCACATGATGAACATAGAACTAAACAGAAGTAGAGAGGCAATATAGACAGAAATATAATACTAGACCATGAACCACAGGTTATAAAGTCACAACCGTGACAGGTGTAGTCCAGTGGTTGAATCATACCCACTACAGCTTTGTCCCCAAGGGTTCTATTATATATTTTAAACTCAAACCCGAGGTATCTGCTTTTTGACCCACATCCATATGAAGCACGATTATGCCTCCTAAGATTGACAATTTTTCACCGGTAAATTAAAAGCCGCCCTCGAATTTGCCAGATAATAGCATGCAATCTCCCTTTAATGGGCCTGTCAGTGATCAGCAGCATGCTACAGCCCCTCCCCGGTAAGAAAGCCCGAATGCCGAAATGGAATGTCAATCATATTAACATAAATCAGTCAATTAGAGTGTGTGTGGGGGGGGGGG
>PIJE02003199.1:36066-38566 GCA_002895965.2 Coryphaenoides rupestris | reverse complement strand
CTCTTCATCCTCACCGTTTGTAGTTTTCTCAGGGGGGGGGTTTCTTTTGCGGTTCTTGTTCACGATTTCAGATTTGTTTATTGTCCATCGAAAGCTTTGACAGAAAATCCTCTTCAGTCAGACATGGCTCAAAATATTAAAGGCGTGAAAATATTCTCAGGGACATATTGTGCCACCAGGTGTGAGTTTTCATTCACCATCGCGAGCCGTTTCGAAAACACCATGTGACTACCGTCTGGTGACATCACATCACAAGTGGCAATGTCCACCGAGACGTATGCCGACTAGATCAGTTTACCTGTCGGTGCAGTACAGTCTACTGGGTAGGCCGGTAGACTGATCTAGTCATCATACATCTAGGTGCAATTCCCACTTGTGATGTCACTAGACGGTAGTCACATGGTGATTATGAAACCGCTTGCAATGGCGAATCCCACTCACACCTGGTGTCCCCTTTAAAACCAATAAAAAAATAATAATAATAAAAAAAAACAACAGCAACTTTTGTAAACAGTTTACAAAAGTTTGATGTAAATGTCTTTATATTACTGAAGTGTACTTGTGCTGTAACACCACGCTTCCCCATCTGGGATGAATAAACCAGTTGAGTTCAATCAACACGCATTCAATCAGGACCAGAGGATGCACTCCTGTGAGGGAAGTACCTCGTTGTGAGCGGACGCCCGCTGCTCCGCGTTGACGTCAGCGGGAATCACTTTGAGTTTCACCTCCCGCTGAGCGGAGGCCTGGAGCGAAACAAACACACCCACCACCACTGACTCTTACAGTATACACCGGTTAGCACAGAGGGAGAGAGAGAGAGAGTGTGTGAGAGACAGAGAGAGAGTGTGTGAGAGAGAGGAGAGTGACGAGACGAGAGAGTGACAGTGTGAGAGAGAGAGAGGAGTGAGAGACAGTGTTGTGGGAGAGAGAGAGAGAGAAAAAGTGAGGGACTGAGTGAGAGAGAGTGTGAGAGAGAGTGAGAGAGTAAGTGAGAGTGAAAGTGAGTGAGAGAGAGAGTGAGAAAGAGTGAAGAGTAGCGAGAGAGTGAAATAGTGGGGAGAAGTGAGAGAGAGAACCACCACTGACTCTTACAGTATACACCGGTTAGCACAGAGGGAGAGAGAGAGAGTGTGTGAGAGACAGAGAGAGAGTGTGTGAGAGAGAGGGAGAGAGAGAGAGTGTGTGTGAGAGAGAGAGTGTGAGAGAACGAGAGAGTGACAGTGAGAGAGAGAGAGAGAGAGTGAGAGACAGTGTGTGTGAGAGCGAGTGTGTGAGAGAGGGAGAGTGAGAGAATGAGAGAGCGACAGTGAGAGAGAGAGAGAGAGAGTGAGAGAGAGTTTGTGGGAGAGAGAGAGAGAAAAAGTGAGGGACTGAGTGAGAGAGAGTGTGAGAGAGAGTGTGAGAGAGTAAGTGAGAGTGAAAGTGAGTGAGAGAGAGAGTGAAATAGAGGGAGAGGGAGAGAGTGAGAAAGAGTGAGAGAGTGAGCGAGAGAGAGTGAAATAGAGGGAGAGAGAGAGTGAGAGTGAGTGAGCGAGTGAGCGAGAGAGAGAGGGAAATAGAGGGAGAGTGAGAGAGTGAGAGTGAGTGAGGGTGAGAGAGACAGAGAGAGTAAGAGAGTGAAAGAGTGAGAGAAAGTGAGAGAGAGTGAGAGAGAGTGCTAATACTGACGAGGAGAGGCAGGACCTCCGCGGGCGTCTTGCGCTCCAGCGAGACTCCGTTCAGCTCCCTCAGCTCGTCCCCCGGGTGGATCAGCCCTGAGGAGCACACCCCCACCCCCAGAGACGCTAGGCTAAGCTAAGCAGGGCAAGCCACCGTCGTCATGGCGATAGAGTTTGGATCGAGCTACCGCAACTGATTGGAGCAGACAGGATGCCGATAGGCCGCTGGGCCTCGTGCCCGGCTGCCGTGATTGGTACAGAAATAAATACAAAGTACAAAATAAAACATAAAAATAATAAAAACACCAGGAAATTCTTGTAGCGCTCACCGCTCTTGTCCGCAGCGCCGCCCTTCATCACCCTGGCCACGAGGATGACTCCGGTGGAGACGTCCCTCTTGATGGTGGCCCCCTGGTGTTGGCGGTGGTGGTGGTGGTGAGTGGTGGTTGAGGTGGTGGTTGAGGTGTGGTGGTGGTTGTGTGGTTGAGGTGGTGGTGGTGGATGGTGGTGTAGGTGGGTGGGTTGCAGGGTTTGGGGAAGGAGTTGGAAGACGGTGGGGGGGCGGGTCAGAGGATGGAGGGGTGAAAGGTTTGCGGTGGGAGGGGGGTTGGAGGTGGGGGTTATGGAAGGTAGGGGGGGGGGGGGGGTGGGGGGGCGGCGGTAACAGATAGGTGTTGAAACGAACGGACAGGCCAATGATGAGATGAGAAAGAGGAGCGAAGGCAGGAAGTAACGGTCAGGTGAAATAAAGCAGGGAGCGGGAGAGGGAAGAGAGAGAGGAGAGGAGGAGAGAGGAGAGAGAGAGAGAGAGAGAGAGAGAGAAGAGAAAGAGAAAGAGA
>PIJE02003199.1:28566-33566 GCA_002895965.2 Coryphaenoides rupestris | reverse complement strand
GCCTGTCCCTGATTTGTTGAGGCCTGTCCCTGATTTGTTGAGGCCTGTCCCTGATTTGATGAGGCCTGTCGCTGATTTGATGAGGCCTGTCGCTGAACTTGATGAGGCCTGTCCCTGATTTGATGAGGCCTGTCGCTGATTTGACGAGGGCCTGTCGCTGATTTGGAAAAACCAAATCAGGACGGGCCCTTATACCCAGAACATGCACAGTTGTATTCGAGGTGACGCTTCTTTTTCAACGGTCTTTTTTCAAAAGCTTTCCTCCCTCGGCGAAGGTGGGACTTTTTTTTTGAGAGGAAATGAAAACAAAGTTTAACGAGGCGGCGGTGGTTAAGTTGTTATGATGGAGACATAGTGTGCGTGTGTGTGTGTGTGTGGTGTGTGCAGGCCTCCTATGCTCAGGGAAACATGGCGTGTTCTGGGGAGGAGGGGGGGGGGGGGGGGGTTGGAGGAAAACGCCACGCCGATTAGCATATTACGGGGCTTGTTGAGTTCGGCTAACAGTCCGCCTACACCCGCTCACGCTAAGGGAACCCGTCGATCTCCCTCCCCGAAGAATACTTCCTCCTAACTACTTACTGTAATAACTGCTCGTGTGGCGGGAGCACAATGCTTCTATTTCTCGTTTCTACTGACTCATAACCGCCGCCGGCCGCCCGAGCGAACCGAGCGACCGAGCGAACCGACCGACTGACCACTGACCAGCGGCTCGGCGCTCTTCATCAGACTGACGATCTTGACCGCGTCGCCGTCGTCCTCCTCTTCCGGAACGTTCTTCTCGGGCAGCGCTGACAGCTGGGGCTCAAAGTGCCGCTGGGCCACGGCGTCGTGCACCCACAGGAGACTCTGGAGAGGTGAGAGGGGTTAGAGAGAGACAGGAGGGTGAGACAGAAAGGTGGGGGGGAGAGGGGGTAGAGAGAGACCGGTGGGAGAGACAGGATGGTGTGAGAGACAGACAGGAGGGTGAGACAGAGAGGGGGGTGGGGGGGAGAGGGGGGTAGGAGAGACATGGAAGGTGTGAGAGACAGAGAGGGGCGGGGGGGGAGAGGGGGGACAGAGACAGGAGAGGAGGGGGAGACAGACAGGAAGGTGTGAGAGACAGACAGGTAGGTGTGAGACAGACAGGAGAGAGAGAGACAGAACAGAGAGACAGACAGGAAGGTGGGTGACAGACAGGAGAGAGAGAGACAGAACAGAGAGACAGACAGGAAGGTGGGTGACAGACAGGAGAGAGAGAGACGGACATAGAGACAGACAGGAAGGTGGGAGACAGAGGGGAGAGAGACAGGCAGGGGGGCGGGCAGGCAGGCATTAGGGTGGGAGACAGACAGGTGGGTGGGAGACAGGAAATACAAAATATAAAATCCTTTCATGCCAGTCCTGTCCAGAACTGCGGGACTTTTAAGAACATTTCCATCCGGAACATTCCTGTCAACTGCTTCATGACTAAATGCTGCTGCAGCAGCCCAGAGCTCCGCACTGGAGCTGCAGCTAGCAGGATTACCATTAGCATACTTAGCATTTGGCTGCTCTGGTGCTGTGTGTGTGTGTATGTGTGTGTATATGGTTGTCTGTATATGTGGTGTGTGTATGGTGTGTGTGTGTATATGTGTGTGTGTGGGTGTATATGTGTTGTGGTGTGTGGGTGTGTGGTGTATATGTGTGTGTTGTATTGTGTGTGTGTGTGTGTTTGTAAACAAAGCAGTAATAAGTCCTGCCCTGTCTGTCTCCCCCTCTCCCCCCCACACCTCCTCTCCATCTCACCACCTTCTGTCTGACTCTACCTACTACCAACTCTTTCTCTCTCTCTCTCTCTCTTCTCTCTCTCTCTCAATCTGTCTATTCTCTATGCTCTCTCTGTCTATCTATATATCCATCTAGTATATCTCATATCTATCTATCTATTACATCTGTTTCTATCTCTCTATCTACCGGTGCTGTAAGGGCTGCCAGTGTTCCTCCTAACAGGAGCTCGAGTGCTCGCGGCGGCGGCTGGGAGGGGCCAGCAACATCTGCTCCTCAGACCCCCCCCCCCCCCCCCCCACGGCAAACATCAGCCTCTCGTCTGTCAGGGGGTCTGTGGAGAGAGAGAGAGAGAGAGAGAGAGAGAGAGAGAGAGACCCCCGTGTCCGACCGCCCTGCCGCCCGCCAACCCATGAGCAAGGCGTCTCCCGGGGGGCCCCTCGGAGGAAAAAGGGCTTTTCAAAGGACAACAAACATTCATTTATGCAGATATTGTACGCCCCGGTGTTCCATTGCAAGTGTGTGTGTTGTGTGTGGCGTGTGTGTGTGTGTGTGTGTGTGATGTTGTGTGTTGTTGTGTGTGTGTGCGCGTGTGTGCGTGTGTGTGTGTGGGTGCGTGTGCGTGTGCCTGTGTGTGTCTGAATGCGGGCCAGGGACAAATAGGTCGTTAAGTTCTGTTTAAACAAACCTGTCGGCATACACCGTGGCTTCCTTCAGGTCTCATTAGGGACAAGCCCCGAGTACTACTGCTGCCAGGCCGGTGGACGTGTCTGTGTGTGTGTGTGTGTGTGCGTGGCGTTTGTGGGGTGTGTGTGTCTGTGAGTGAGGTCTAATTTAGTGCATGTGTACGTGTACATGTAGCCGTTGTGCATGCCTGTGTGTGTGTGTGTGTGGTGTGTGTGTGTCGTGTGACATGTGTTGTGTGTGTGTGTGTGTGTGTGTGTGTGTGTGAGCAGGGGGTAAGATTAGCCGGCAGGCGCTAGAATTAGCAGCATCCTTTCCTCAGTTCTACAAACTGTCCAATGAGGTGACGGGAATCAATTCCACAGTCTGTAAATGAAACAATGAAAGTGGCTGAACTCAATTCTTCAGACTGCAAAATGGACCAAAGTCAGGTGATCTGCATCCCCGGACGAACAGAAGGAGGTTGAAGCTCACCTCATGAGGTGTGCTCACCGCAGCAGCGAACAGCAGTTCCTCGCCGTGACTACCTTGGGTCATGTGAAGCTTCGTCGAGAAGCTGGGGGGGAGAAAAAAGGTACGACGACATGAACATAAAAATCCGTGACCTGTCAGTTATCAAGCTGACAGAGCGGCAGATACCAAGTAACGGATATCATGTCCGTTGAAGAGATTATATGGCATCAGACGCCTGAATTTGGTTTGGAAGAATCTGAAAGAAAGAAGAAGATGAAATCTTTTGACTTTCCACTTCTCACTGCACTCCTGGAAAGAAGGAAGGAAGCAACCAAAAGAAAGAAGGAAGGATCAAGAAAGGAAGAAAAAGAAAGAAAGAAAGGACGGAAGAAGGAAGGAAGTAAGAATGAATGAACGGAATGAAGGAAAAAAGGAAGGAAGGAAGGAAGGAAAAGAAGGAAGGAACATAGAAAGAAGAAAGAAAGAAAAGGAGGAAGAAGACAGGAAATAATAGAGAAGGAAGGAAGAAGAAGAAGGGACGAAGAAGGAAGAAGGAAGGAAGGAAGGAAGAAGGAAAAAAGGGAAGGAAAGAAGGAAGGAAGAAAGGACGGGAAGAGAGGAAGAGAGATAGAGAAGAGCAGCCTGAGCCATGTCCTCTGATTAGGACAGGGGTGTCGCAGTGCTCGCTGTTAGGATTGATCCTCGTTATAATGTCTTATAACGTATAACGTTCTAATGTTATAACGTTCTAATGTCATATAACGTTATAACGTTCATAATGTATATACGTTCTAATGTTTATAACGTTATAACTTCTAATGTTATAACGTTCTAATGTTATAACGTTCTAATTTGTTCTAATGTGTTATAACGTATCTAATGTTATAAACGTTCTAATGTTATAACATTCTAATGTTCTAATTTATAACGTTATAACGTTCTTAATGTTTATAACGTTTATAACGTTCTCATTTATAACTTATAACGTTCTAATGTTCTAATGATTAATAAACGTTAAACCCCCCCAGGGGTACTTATGTCCGTGCCAACACAACACCACACACGCGGCCGCTTTCATTTCCCGCTGGAATTACATATTCTGCTATTTTTTAAAACGGACGACAGCAAAAACGGTTCTGAACTCTTCTGGACTTCTATTCCCCCGTCCACCGCCAGTGCAGTCACCGTACAGGCTAATGGAGCTTTTTGGGTTTTGGGGTCGGGGTACAACGCAAGAATCCCTTAAAACTATGAACCGTGGCAACAACGGTGGCACAACTGAGGAGAGAGAGATATGGCGAGAGAGAATGGGCGAGAGAGCCCACGACGAAGAGAGAGCAGCTAAAGAGAGGGAAAGAAGAGACAGAGAGACGTGAGTGAGAAAGAACGAAGCCGAGAAGCCCACAAGAGAGAGAGCGAAGAGAGAGGAAAGACAGAGAGAGGCTGGGAGAGAGAGAGAGGGAGAGAGAGAGCAGCAGAACCAGACACAACAAGAAAGAGAGACAGAGAGAGTGAGTGCGAGGGAGCGAGAGACATTGAGCTCCTTGTTGTCCTGTCGCCCCGCCGTCCGGACTGTTAGCGACCTCAGTCTTCAAGATGTCGCAGGCTGCTCTCCAGCAAACACAATGCACGAAGGTCATTATGTTTCCGCCGCGCGCAAAACAGAAAGCCTCGCATGAGGGGAAACAGGACCCAGCGGCCTCCCACCTCCACCCACACCACCCACCTACCACCCACACCACCCACCCCGCCCACCGCAACACCCACCCACTCCCCAACCCCCCAACCCTGCCCTCCGGTAGGCCCTTGTGATTCATGCCAGGCTGAGAGAGAGAGAGACAGAGAGAGAGAGAGAGAGAGAGGGGGGGGTAGAGAGAAAGGCAGAAAAGGGTTAGAGAGCGAGAGAGGGAGGCGGGAGAAAGAGAAAGAGAAACAGTGTGAGGACAGAGAGAGAGTGAGGCGACGGGCGACTAGAGAACGAAGAAGAAGAGGAAGAGAGAACAGACGGACAGACAGATCATTCTGGACCAGGAACAAGAATCAGAAAAGGTGGAGCAGGAGAGGGAGATGAGGACCAGAGAGAAGGAGAGATGACAGAGGGGAGGAGAATCTCATCTCAT
>PIJE02003199.1:12701-28541 GCA_002895965.2 Coryphaenoides rupestris | reverse complement strand
TGCGGTTAAACAGTAAAAGGTGATGGGTCTTCACAACTTTCATGGAAACGTTTATCCGACCTTACCAACGCTTGTGTGGGCATGAGTACATCATAAGACAGTGGGGCAACATCGGTTTAGGCATCAAACACCAAGCGTTTAGTCGCGAAAGGCATGGATGTCCAAACTGCACTTATCTCGCACTCAAACGCATTTTGCAGCCACGCACACAATAACCTCATAAGACGCTATTGCCCAATGATCCCTCTGTATGTATCTTGTGCTGGTGCACCTCTACTTGCTTCCCTACCGTTTTGGAGTTGGGGGGTTATTGCATTCGAGAGTAGTTCACAATTCATTTTCACAATAGGCGCTTGTGTGTTTCTAAGCGGTTAAACAGTAAAAGGTGACGGGTCTTCACAACTTTCATGGAAACGTTTATCCGACCTTACCTGCTTCGGCCGTCACGAGGTACTTACTCGGCGCTCGCGGGTATCTTTTATACTCACGTCTGACGCCAGAGCGGAGGCGTGGTCGCGCGCCGGCACGGGACCTCGCTTCTCGAACCGCTTCAGTCGCTCGTGGATCTGTGGCGAGGACGAGAAGGTTCTGAACTTTAATGTGCTCTCGTCCCGCCTGTGTGCCGTCTCTTATCCCGGCCTTATTGCTGTTAACCTAGCAAGGGGGGTCAACCCAACGATTAGGTGTGCTTGAAACTTGTTCTTATTGCACCGTCGGTGATATATATATTTCTGCTTACATGCATATTTCTGCTACTACTGCCCTCACTTGTGCATCTGCCTTTACTTACTTGTACATTTATAATACTCAATATTCAATACTTCTGGATTCATAGGCTACATTCCCCATTCCTACATTTTGTAGAACAGCTGATGTGTTTGATTTTTTACATTACATTTTCATAATCTTTATTATGTATATTGTGCCGTTCTCAACATACTGCAGCTGCTAACAACTGCTATGACTAATACGTTGGTTTAACCTTATCATAACCGTCATCATTAGCACCATTATCATTGCAAAGCTGATGATTATCCAGTGAAATATGCATAGATATAAGAAAGTAGGCCAGAAAGTTCCTGAAAAACGAGTTCAGCAAAAGCGTTCCCCCCCCCCTCCAGCCAGCTGGCGCGTGTAAACAAGATGGCCGCTATCGGTGAACGACAGGCCCAACCTTGAAGAGCAGGTGGAGCTTCTTCTCCATCAGCATGCTGTGGAGGAAGCGATAGTCCTCCTGTCTGTCTGCGTGAGCTTCTGTTCCAGACATCACCGAGGACAGCAGCCTGCATACGCCTGGGACACACACACACACACACACACACACACACCACACACAAACACTCACAAATATACATGCACTCATCAGGGAACAGTCCGACAGTGTCTGCGTATTGTTTATGGTGGTCTGGAGATGACACATCGAGGGCAGGACCACATCTGAGGGGTGAAAGGTCAAGGCCAGGGTGTGGGGCTGTTGTGGGGAAGGTGGGGGGGGCGGGGGTGGTGCACACTTTTATGAACGATCAATGTGCAACCGAGAGTTGAGTGATATTAGTGATCAATGCCTTTGTCTGTCATGGCGTGGTGTTATTAACCAGGACAGAGTGGGGCAGGCAGGTCGCCCCGTTGGATCTCCAGGGGTGCCACAGAATGCACATACCTCTGTGTTCCGTTCGGCTTAGCATTCCTGGGAGACTGGAAGAGAAATAAAGCGATGATAGTTACGGGGTTACTTTGTGTACGGTGCGTATGCCCCACGGTCATGGATGCGTCATGCAAGAACGGCAAGGACCGACCTCTCATGCGCATCATGGCTGTGGGACGATGCGTATCTTTTGTGGAATTGCTGCCCCCTGTTGGCGGCACATGCGCATCTCTTACTGTTTCTGTCTCAGTCAGTTTGAGGACGACACATTTCAACATTTCTATTCCATGAAGTGCAAAACAAAAAACATAGAAGGGCCTGCTGATTTTTTAGGTCCACAAGAAATTCCACTGATTAGTCAACAACACATATGAATCATTTTTAATGATTTCATTCTGAATTGATCCACACATCTGCATAAGGCCTTACTCTATCTAGTCATAAGTACTTCCACTGGTCAACATGTATTAGTATGAATCCGAATTGTTATGAGAAAAATAGAAATTAATAGATTTTGTCCAGTGTGAATCTTTGCTCTGCTCAGCAGCAACAACCCCGACAACAATACCATCCACCGTCATCATACGTGTGATTTATCAAGAACAACAGTGGATTGACGATGATTGTCTCTTACCTGAGGTGCTATACACACATCCAGTCCCCCGTCTGATTGGCCATTCCTCTTCAATAAACCCCAGATGTACTCGATCACCTGTCCATTCACTCACTCACTCACAAGGGGTTAGGCAAAGTGCTTGCATTGCTGGACTGGTCTGCTTGTAGGGGAGACAAGGTTGATTATAGGACCCCTGTGTGTCAGCTCTGACCTAGATTAGCGAGCAAACAATCAATAGGTTGCAATCATTATGGGACACCACGGCCCAGTTGTCCTCACTTTGTAAATTAACAAAACAAGGAATGTATGGGTTGTTGGCATAAGATATAGCCTATATAACTATCTCATAATTATGATATAGTTCAGTCATAACTATGAGATACGAAGTCATAATTATGAGATAGTATGTGAAAAAATGGGCTTCCATAACCTGGTAGTAGTAAAGTGCATGCATTTTTTGTATATCTTTATTCATAGTTATCTTTATTTCAGACTGTCAAAATACACTGCATCACAAATAAACATAAACACAAACCACACATAGGCCTATTTTTATCAGATGAAAAACAAAAAAAACCCCAACAAAATTCAAACATTTGCGAATAATGTACAAATGAATTTGGCGACAAAACGGGCGTCGTATTTATAGGCACTCCAATTAGTCTTGCTGAATTGGCTGGACGGGCGGTCACTCTGACGCCGTGGGTGTATCCGCCGGAAGCGATGCCATGGCTCGGCGGAGGCGGGGCCTAAGGAGCAAGGTTTTTTTTTTGCTTGCTGCTACGTCGTTCTCGTCGGCTTCCTCGTCTGCTGCTGCACTTCTTTACTTACTTACTTATATACATGCTAGACGACTAACAAACAACAACAACAACAACAACAACAACATAGGCCACCCGACGTCGTGCAATGAGTGCTCGGTGCTCTTTTGCACAGCTGATCGGCGTTGATTTTTTGTAATTTTATATTTTTCTTTTAACTGCAATAGACGTGTGTTTGCTCGGGTTAGGCTTCTCAAAGAGAGAGAGACACAGAGAGAGAGAGAGAGAGAGAGAGGGGTTTCAGCAGGCAGGCAGACATACAGACAGGCAGACAGACAGGCAGGCAGGCAGACAGACAGACAGGCAGACAAGAGGCCACAGCAGTCAGACACACACACACACACACATCACCACGGCCTTGATGGTGATGCATGCAAGGAAACCAGCAAGAGTCAGCGATGGGTAAATTATTCCCCGTCGTCGTCGTCGTGGTTTTGCGTGTGTGTTGTGTGTGTGTGTGTGTGTCGTGTAGGAGTACACACACACACACAACACACACACCGTGTCTTGTCAGGGGGACGGGGGGCGGGGGGCGACGACGACTTTGTTGTTTGACTGTCAAATATTCCGCCACTCAGCTAGCTAGATAGCGAGCTAACCCGCTAGCTAGCTAGCTAGCTGAGCGGCTAACGCGACTCCCGCTATGCTAACCGCTCGTTAGCAAAGTTAGCTCCAATATGGGGATCGGGGCGAATTCACCGCAAAGCAAAAATAACAATTCCAGTTTAAAAAAAAATAAATACGACACGACGACGATACGATACGTGTGTGTGTTAAATGTGACGGATTCGCGACGTACAACGACGGCTCGTTAGCGTTAGCCGCCGTGAGTGACTGACAGGCCAACTCACGAAGTTAGCGTCGAGCTCAACTTGTTAATGATCGTAAAACGTGAAAACTCGTGTGTGTGCTAACGATCTTTTACTTTCTTTTTGTGTGATCTTTGTCGCAGGTGCAACGACAGAAGGCATTCCCAACCCTATCAGGTTTGTTCTGCTCGACGCGATCACCGCCGTCGTCAAACCAGTTTGTTTTAGTTGATGTGATGGGATCATGCGTGTGTTTTTAAGGAGCTGGGACGGCTGGTTCATGTGTTGTCATGACCACCTTTGACTTGTCTGTGGAGTAAAACGGACACGATGTGATGGTTGGACGTATGCTTTTATTTGCAAAGTCATGCCTGTTGCAGTTTGTAGATGGACGTGGGAGACAGGTCTACCCCACTGACACACACTAACACACATGCACACCACTAACACACACACACCACCAACACACACACACACACACACACACACACACACACACACACACACACACACACACACAGACACTAACACAACACACACCACCAACACAGACACTAACACACACACACCACCAACACAGACACTAACACACTCACCACCAACACAGACACTAACACACCCACCCCACCAACACATACACCCCAATGCACACACACACACCCTCACACACCCCACAAACACACATGCACCCCATCAACACACATGCCACACATCCCACCAACACACAAGCACACATCCCACCAACACACAAGCACACAGCCCACCAACACACACCCCACCACACACACACACACACACACACCCCACCAACACACACGTCCCATCAACACACACACACCATCAACACACACGTCCCATCAACACACACACACCATCAACACACACGTCCCATCAACACACACACCACACCGACACACCCCCCACTAACACACACCCCACCAACACACAAACACCCCACTTGCACACACACACAACCACCAACACAAACACACCCCACTAACACACACATAACTGATAACCTGTTCATGTCTGTCATCATAAGGAAATGGCAATGTTTGGTTATGGTTATGTTTACGTGCTTATATACCCGCCATGTTCCGCCCTTCTCCAGCCGCACAAGTCCCAACCAAAGAGCCAGAGCCAGGGCAGCGTTCACCGTTATGACAAAGTGCGTGATGGTTCGTCGGAGCCCACTCCCCCGTACAAGATGCTGCGGCGCTCGGACGAGAGTCCCGTCAGCCGGCCCGGAGACGGCTCGACGACGGGAGGCCACGGCAGGGCTAAAACCTCACACACGCTCGGTGGAAAGAATGGTAGGCCTAGAAGTCCTGTTGTTGTTGTGGATAAGAATCAGATGCACTCCGATCTGTAAATGGATGGATTGCATTTTATATAACGCTTTTATCCAAAGCGTTTTACATTATTGCCTCACATTCACTCATTCATACACCGATGGCGGTGCCAACCATGCAAGGTAACAACCAACATGTCAGGAGCAGTTAGGGTTAGGTGGTGTCTTGCTCAGGGACACCGCCACACTTGGCTAGGCAGGAGCCCGGGGATCGAACCAGCAACCTTCCTGTTGCCAGACCAGCAACCTTCCTGTTGCCAGGGAGCCTGGGGATCGAACCAGCAACCTTCCTGTTGCTAGACAACCGCTCTTACCTCCCGAGCTACTGCCGGCCCCTGTAGCATTATTAAAATGCATAAGTGAACACCATCTGGGCGAACCCCTTTCTTGCATTATCGTTTATGTGTCTTGAAGTCCTGGATTGAGCATCCACTGTCTGGTTCTTGCCAAATGGTCCTCTTCACTAGTTTCAGGCTGCAACTGAGTTAACGATATCATATAAAAATATCAGTTGTGTGTGTTTATGTCTGTCTACTTGGCCTGGTACCCCCCCCCAGCCGCGTTTAAAACAGATTTTCGTTCAATTCAACTGAAATTGTCTAATTGCTGTGTGGACAATTTTTGTTTTGAGCCTTCTCCCAAAGCCTTCATTTGACCATAAAGAGGTAGTAAACTAGAAAATAAAGAAGTAGTCTATGAAGTGCCATATCTAAACATGTCACGAGACAATTCAGGGATTCAGGGAACTCATGGCGCTATGGTCACAGTGAAGTGAGGAAATGCCCTGGAAAACGGAGTCAACTCTTCTCAGCTCTGTGTGATTCTTGGTTGGGACCATTTGCATGTACAACCGGGGCCGATGCCAACATGCATACACCCGAGTTACTACATATAAACCCGTTTGCACAGTGGTGAACGTTGCGTTTTGTTTCACGGTATGCCCGCCAAACGCTTGTGTTTCAGGGACCAGCGGATCTCCACAAGAGAACCCTCACAACAATAATGTCGGTCAGCACAGCTCGGACCCGCACCCTCCTCAGAACAGACCCACAGAACGGGTAAGCATGTTCTTTATTCTGTACTGTACCCCCCCACCCCTGTGTCGATCAGCACTGGAGACCCGGGGCAGCAACAACAACAACAACAACAACAACACCGCCACGGCAACCAGCGGTTAGCACGTCTTGGCATCACTTCAAACCGAGCACCATACCTTTTTTTAAAAATTTGTATAATGCGTCATGTTAAGGGGAGCATTGTCAAGTGTTGACCGATGCCCATTCATTCCAAAAGAAAGTGGTATATTGTTGTGTTTTTTACATTCGTGGCAGGCGTGCACATGCTAATTGCTGGCAGAATCGTACAAAAAAGTACTCTTTGAGATTGGGATCATGTGTTCGATTAGGTTTTTTTTGTGGTATTGCTTGCATTTTGACAAATTATATTTCATGTTTTAGCGAAACCAGGAGAGCCTGTGACTATGGTCTGATCATCACCCAGACCAATATTGTCCTTTCTAATAGTCGTGGAGCCGGTGATGTGATTTGGCATCGGGATGTCTCGATGCTTAAGTGGTGTACGTGTTAATGTGTACATTAAGATGATGTGTATCGTGTGATGTACATATTTGTTCATGTGTACATTAAGATGTCATATGGTCTGGTGATGCGTGTTGATGTCGGCGTGGTTTCTGATCATTTCCCAGACGAGACCTTTATTTTATAACGGGTGTAAAATAACGGTCAATGTTTTAAATATTTGGCCGAATGTCAAATTAGTCCTCCATAAAATAGGGGGCAGTGAATTCCCAGAAAGTTGTGGTGTCCACCCCTGATTGTAAGGAACAAGGAAATGCACCGTCCCTCCTCTCAAAACACATCACAATATCGCATAAAGCTTACGGTTAACTGTCAACCGTATTCTTTCTACTTCTGTACTTTTGACGTTATTGACAAGAGGTTGGAATTTATGGATGCTGCAGTGACGGCCATCGCCTCCTTGAGGTACAGAGTGGTATTGCGAGACGGTACGGGCTGGCGCTAGCTGCTAACTTGAGTAAACATCTCTACAACACGATACATGGACATCATGGACACCACAAAAGTGTTATTTCTTCACGTTCTGTTATAATTGAAGTTATCGTTTTTTAATATTGTCAACTAAAATACACACTTGCTCATTGCCCCTTTTTTAAATGAAGAAACTCCATCCGCTTATGGGATGGGGAGAATGGAGTATTGTGAGTTCATTAGGTGATAAAATAAAGGGAAACTAAAGTGTGTTGCCAGCCTCCTGGGTCCGATGAAAAGGCATCACAAGATGTGATGGGGGCGGGGGGGTCCAAAGCAACCCAGTGCTCTTTAAGTCGGCCTCCCCTTTCCCTTCACATTTCTCAAATCATAATGCACGTTTGTTTTATCGCGTCTCCCCCTGCCCCTTAGACCGTGTGTGGGAGACCCCGAAGGTCTCGCCTGCCTCACGTCTTTTGAAAGTCTAAAAGGGTGTGTGTGTGTGTGTGTGTGTGTGTGTGTGTGTGTGTGTGTGTGTGTGTGTGTGTGTGTGTGTGTGTGTGTGTGTGTGTGTGTGTGTGTGTGTGTGTGTGTGTGTGTGTGTGTGTGTGTGTGTGTGTGTGTGTGTGTGTGGCGACAGAGCGGTTCAATAGCCCAGAGCGCCGTTTGCACTCTGAAGAACCCGGCTGTCGTCGTCGTTGTTGTCGTGGATGTTTCAACCCAGGTGGCATTGATGTATTTGGGCTCCTCCTGTCATGACATCTCTGAAGTACCCGCCTCTCACTCGAGGGCTGCTCCAAGCACTGTTCCCTCACTCCTCAGAAGCCCTGCTTTGTAATTACAGGCCTACATGTTGTACTAGGGTGGTTTTTAAAAGAACAAAAAACAGTCAAACTTGAATCAACTTTTTCCCCCCGCTCTCACTTGAGTCACTCACGTCCTATTATTGGTGACGTTGTTGAGGAACCCTGCTGTCATCGCAGAATCAAACCGAACACATGTAAATGGTAAATGGGTTGCATTTATATAGCGCTTTACAGTATTGCCCCACATTCACCCATTCATAGACCGACGGCGGTGTCAACCGTGCAAGGCAACAACCAACACGTCAGCAGCACTTAGGGTTAGGTGGCGGTTTGCTCAGGGACACCTCCACACTTAGCTAGGCGGAGCCCGAGGATCAGCCTGCTGTAAATGATAGATGGTAATGGATGACGAGCACCTAAAGTCAGTTTGACAGTCCGAAACTACCCTCTGCTTTCAATCAGGGTACAAAGTTAACCTTTCTTTTTGTCCAGCGGCCAAATGGCCAGTGAATGTTCACATTTTGCTAGCCACTCAACAGGGTTACATACTGAGCCTTTTTCTTTGTTGTACTTTCTATGAGCAATTTAAAAGTGTGTTTATCTTGTGAAGCACTTTGTAACATGGTTTTGAAAAGCGCTCTATGAATAAAGTCTATTGTTTCTTTTATTTTACGTAATGTGGGGGGTTATGAGTGGTTTGCACTGCTGAGATTTTGTGATCTAGCCCAGCTAGTTGCTACTCCTAACTGGTATCTGAGGCCCGTTTGTTTACTTGTTTGTTTCTCTCTCAGCGCCAGGAGCCGGCTGACGATTGGACGGAGCACATCAGCTCCTCTGGGAAAAAGTACTACTACAACTGTAGAACTGAGGTCTCCCAGTGGGAGAAGCCCAGGGACCTGCTGGAGAGGTAGGACTACAACTTGGGAGCGTCAAAAAGACTACAACTACCATGTGCTTCATGTTTGCGAGCCTTCTAATGAATGAGTTTTCACAGGTTTATTCTAAATTTTTTTTGCATTGGTTAGTTTCTTGATTTTCAATGTTTAGTCTCAATAAAAATTGGAAGGATGGTCTTGTAGAGAGGGGGTTTGACTCTCCGCCTCTAAAGGCACCGGGTTCGATCCCCAATGTCGACAGTCTAACTGCCGGCACCCTTGAGCAAGATGCCGAACCCCTACTTGCCGGCACCTTAATGACTTGATGTGTCTGAAGTCAGTGTTGGCGTCTGCCTAAAGTCTACATAGTCACTCCAGCATCTATACTTCTCTCGTTGACAAACTAGCACACTTGGGTGTGAACCTCCTGGATAGCATAAGCACGTTTCCAGCTGCCCAGCAATGTGGAGACAGACTAGTTACCATGCTACGCCATGTTCTTTATGCTAGTATAAGAATATTACTGTACTGTACGCAGACACATCTTTAAATTTTTACTGCTTGTCACTTTTTACTTTTGACTGTACTTATTAGGTACTATATTACTAATTGTTCAAAGTTGTTTTAGTATTTAAGTTTATAAGTATACTGTTTAGAAGAGAACTTTGCACTGGACTAACTGGCTACTATTACTAAATGTTTAGAATTCATGTTTAGAAGAATACTGCAGGAGTAAATGGGGAGTAAGCGTTCCATTATACTTGTTACATATGGCAAATGAAGAAATCTTGAGTCGGTAGTTCTGAACGCAGAGCTGCCCTTCATCCATTTTGTTTCCCCGTTTTTCGTGCTCCAGAGAGCAGCGGCAGAAGGACTCCTCCAAGGCGGCGACCAACAGCTTCCCCCGGGACATGGACTACAGACAAGAGGCCTTGCAGGACAAAGCCACAGCTAGTGAGTTTACACTCGTGTACCCGTACATACGCTAGCCCTTGGTAGCGATGGCTTAATGTGGACTTGAGATGGTAGTTTGGTCCTGCAACGAGTGGACTGGAGCGTTTGAACCGTGCTGATGGGTTTCCCCTCTTCCTCCTCCTCCTCCTCCTCCTGCAGAGAGCACTTCCGGGGACCAGCCTACCGGGCCCAACGCCGCCTCCCATTCCTCCTCCTCGTCCACCTCCACGTCTTCAGCCTCTCAGAGCCTGAGCTCCGGCCTCCCCTCCTCCTCCTCCACCACCACCACCTCCTCCTCCTTCTCCTCTGCCACCGCCACCACCTCCTCCATCTCCTCCTCTTCGTCCTCCTCCTCGGCGGCGGTGCAGGCCCAGTCTTCGGCGTTCCTCCAGGACCCGGCCATCCTGCACCAGCTGCTGCCCGCCCTGCAGGCCACCCTGCAGATGACCAACGGCAGCGTAGACATGGCCAAGATCAATGAGGGTGAGTGTGAGTGAGTGTGTGTGTGTGTGTGTGTGTGTGTGTGTGTAAATGAGTGTGTGTGTGTGTGTGTGTGTGTGTGTGTGTGTGTGTACGCAGTGTATCCCACAGAAGTGAATTCAATTTGTGGTGGTAGCCAACCAGGGGTGTGTTGGGGGGTGCCGTTGGCGTTGATTGGGGGTGGTTTGCTAATACAATAAGGCTCTCTTAGCTCTCTTTACCAGCTACTAGAAGTGCACGGAAGTGTCATTATCTGCGTCTGTTCAACCAAATAAATTATCTGTCTCTGTATCCGGATAGAAGACCAGAAGTGGCTGTGGTTTATACCGGACATCAGATAATATTGGGCAACTTTTTTCATCATCTAAACTAGCTAAAGGTCGTTGGCAATGCGGTTGTCGTTCCCCTCAAAGCACATATATATTTTAACGGCATTTTAACCTGCTCCATAATGACTTTCAGATTAGACTATCTATTGGTTGGTGCGTTGCGACTCGTGATGGGTCAAAGCCCCCCCCCCCCCCCCCCTCATTCCAGAAAGGGGCTTGTCACTGTCTCCATAGGAACACTGTGGAGTGGGTCACAACGAACGCATTGTCAGGTGACCGTCATGTGATCGCACCCGTATCTGTCTGAAAGATGGTTCAGAACTGTCATCCCTTCCTTATAGTATATAGTCCCTGCTAAATGTCTTCATAGTAATGGTGAGCTGTTATTGTTCTTGTTTTGGAGATGGATTACAATTTAGATTTAGTTGAACCATAAACACTGGGCTGTTGGCCCAAACGTCTGCAGATTTGCACGTTTCCAAACTCGCTGCGCTATAAGCGGTCACGGCCGTGAGACCGCAACCTTGTTAACGTTGTGCGAACGGTCACGGGGCTATAGGCTGACGTTCGGACCGGGTTGCGTGGTATTCTTCAGGAGCAATCAATCGCTCCTGCGCGTTTTTTGAGGAGTTGAGAACGACCCCGACAGCCCTCTCTGCTGAACTTGGCTCGGTAGCTAGCTCAACCGTGGCTTTCTTGCAAAAGGAAACTTGGGCTGTTCTCGTTGTGCGCCAGACCAAGTCTCTGCCGTCTGCAATGGAGCCCAAAACGAATTGCAAGAGTTGGGTTCCGACATTCTGTAACTCCTTCATATTAACGTCTTGTCAAATGGCCTCATCTTCAGAGTCAGGTGTCCGTCCTCTCTGTGTGTGTGTGTGTGTGTGTGTGTGTGTGTGTGTGTGTGTGTGTGTGTGTGTGTGGTGTGTGTTGTGTGTGTGTGTGTGTGTGTGTGTGTGTGTGTGTGTGTGTGTGTGTGTGTGTGTGTGTTATTTGACGGCGGACGTTCATCGGTGTTGCAGCAACGCATGCGTCTCCATTTTATTTTCTCTGAAGTGCGTTCCACATCCGGTGCACCTTGGACGCAGCGCACACAGCCTTCCCTCCGCCCCAAATGATCTCTGATTGCTACGCTTCGCTTAAAGCCGCGCTTTCTCGCACGCCGGCTTCGGCCGCCATGTGATCATCATCAGCATCAGCCCCGCTGTCCTTTTTCAAAAGTTTCAAAAGCCAAAGCGGTGCTCTGTAACTTTTTTTGCACCGAACGGAAGCAGAACAATCTGGAAAAGTAATCGGGCCTTTGCTCTTCCACTGTCTTGACGCCTTCACGTCTTCTCGAGTACAGGCACTGTATTTGTTGAGAGATAAATAAGAAATATTGAGGCTAATTTTGTTATGATTGACTGTACTGCACTAACAACTTAAACACAACCAACAGACTTCCATACATGTCGTTCACAGCAGGCTAAGTTAACCACGTTATCTGTAGGCTGTAGCACAACAAAGTAGGAAATATCGACCAATAAACGCAATTAAAACGACATAAAAACGTTGCGTGCTCGTTGTAAAAGCGCACAAAAAAGCGCCTGGTGGGGTATGAAGCAAAGCACCACGTAATGGAATCACAGACTAAAACGTATGTCTGTCGTTGTGTGTCTGTCTGTGCCTGTCTGTGTCTCTGTCTGTGTGTCTCTGTGTGTCCGTGGCTCCTCCCCCTCCCCCAGTCCTGGCGGCGGCCGTCACCCAGGCCTCGCTGCGCACGATGCTCCACAAGCTGCTGGCCGCCGGGCCGTCGGGCTACAACGTCACGGCGCTGCTCTCCCAGGCCGCCGCCGCCGCCCAGCACTCCAGCCAAGGTAGGCCCTCCTCCCCCTCCCCTTCCCCACCCAGCCCACACCCTCCTCATCCTCTTCCCTCCCTCCTTGCCTCCCATCGCCACCCAGACCACACCCTCCCCGTCCTTCCGTCCCTTCCCCTCGACAGTTCCATTGCCGAGCGTTCTTTCTTTTAGTTGGTCGTTTAGCCGGAAGTCCATATAAGCCTCTGGTTCCGAACCCTCCAATGTCTACCTGCAGGCATCGCAGCGCAAAAACACCCAGCCTCTACCTGCTTATCACAATCACAATAATCTGCTTTATTGCCACAGTTTTTTCAGACGAGGAATGTGCTTTCGTGAAATGGTTGCATAACATTGAACATTAAACGGAGTAGTTGTATAGAAATTCAAAAAATGTAAAGAAAAAAAGGTATTGCAAAGAAGCAATTTAAAGGTGTGCGTTGCGTTAATGTAACGCAATCGTGTCCATGGGGGGTGGGAGTCAGTGGGGTTAAAGGTTAATATAACGTGTAGTATAGTGTCCATAGGTGGTGGGAATCAGTGGGGGTCTTGTTAATGTTAATATTAAGTGTTATGTTATTAAGTAATATTAAGTTATTATTGTTATTCCTTGGGTGTTGAGGACGCCGTAAAATCACGGTCAGGCTGTATCTTCTAATACGAAGTCATTCCAAGTAAGATGGTGGTAATTGACGCAGAAAAAAAAGTTTTTGTTTCTCCAGGATTTAGATTCTGCAACAACAACAACAACAACAAAATAAAAAAAAGGCCATAAGCTAGCCAGTTGTGCGTTAGCCAGATGCGTGCTAGCGTCTCGCGGCGGCGGTGGAAGCTAGCCTGTCGCCTGCCAGCGCTGGCCAGGCTGCCGTCAGACGCTAAAACTAAACTCAGCTGTAGAGGAAATCGCCGTGATTAGATTTGGATGTCGATTAACGAATAAACCGGACGGTTTCTGACATGTTTCTGGCGTCCGTTTGTCAAAACACTGAAGGGATTTTGATTGTGGGGGAAGATATGCTAACACGGAGAAGAAGTCGATGTCTGTTTCACGGCATCTGTCGAGATTCATGCAGTTTCCAGACTAAATAAAGACAGCGTTCTCAACTGGTCTCCCCTCAAGTCACCCTTAAGTCACCACCCAAAAATACAAATACAAGTCATTTACCAAACATTGCGTCGTCAATGCTTTTATGAACTGTTGAAAACTGAGAGTGAACAAAAGGCTGCAACAACTGGGTCTAAACTCCGTGAAATAGTAAACCTTTGAAGCACAAATGAACATTGAAACATCAGTTAATCCATCAGCTTTTTTATAAAGATCACGTTTGGCGAACAAGACGTCTGCATTATGATCGATAAGGGTCCACGGTGCTAATTAGCAACCGCGAAAACTCTGTCCTCTCTCTCCTCTGTATCTGTCTGTCTCCGTCTCTCTCTTTCTCTCGGTCTCTTACTGTCTCTTTCTCCGTCCCTCTCTCTTTTGCTCTCTGTCTCTCTCTCCCTCTCTGTCTGTGTCTCTCTCGGTCTCCCTTTCTCTGTGTATCTCTCTCTCCCTCTGTCTCTCTCTCCCGCTCTCTCTCTCTTTCTCTCTCTCTCTCTCCCGCTCTCTCTCTCTTTCTCTCTTTCTCTCTCCCTCCCCCCAACCAGCCCAGCAGTCCAGCCAGTCTCCGGTCTCCCTGGCGTCGGACACGCCCTCGCCGCGGCCCTACAGCTCGCCACGGAGCGCCGCCGCGCAGGCTAACGCCACAGGCCAGAAGCCCATGATGATGGCTGGCGGCCCCACCCTCTCCCAGAGCAGGGTGAGCGGTGGGAGGTTTCTCTCTCTCTCTCTCTGTCTGTCTCTGTGGTTGGTTGTGAGAGTGTCAGAATGGTTCACAGCTTCTTAGCAATCTTTCAAATACGGGAAGAGGCGTCTTTATATGCAGCTCACCCCTAGTGTATTGTGGTGTGCATTCGGGCATCTCTTACACTTTGCCAATGTGATCGCCCCTCCACCCCCCCCAACCCCCTTCTCTCTCTCTCCCAGGGGAGCAGCATGTCTTCAGGTAAATCTGGACCCGCTCTGATGTCTCAGACCTCGGTGGAGAAACGGCCAGAAGACCCCAGGACGCACCAGCAGAGAAGGTAGCAGAGAGAGAGAGAGAGAGACTGACACACACACACACACACACACACACACACACACACACACACACACACACACACACACACACACACACACACGCACACACAGATACATGGATACACATACACACACACGGATACACGGATACACATACACACACACGGATACACACACGGATACACACACGCACACACGCACACACGGATACACATACACATACACACACACGGATACACACACGGATACACACACGGATACACACACGGATACACACACGGATACACACACGGATACACACACACACACACACACACACACACACACACACACACACACACACACACACACACACACACACACACAACACCTTATCACTGTGGCCCCTGCGGGTCTCCAAAACACACTCGCCCACCGTGTGACTGGGAGTTCTTGTTGCGTTGGGACTGGGAGGGGAAGAGGGAAGAGGGCTGGGGCGAGCTGGCTGGGTGGGGTGGGGGGGAGGGGAGGGTGTTATGGGCATTTCTGTAGGGTAGAAAGGCTTTGTATGTTATTCAGTAAAATATATGAGAATAAAATATTCTACCATACTTCTTCTGTGTGACTGTGTTGTATGTCCATGGATGGGATGTGATGGCTCCTCTCTCTCTCTGCTTGTGTTGCTGGAAAATCAGTGTTTTATTGTAAGAACATTACACTGTAGATAAGAAAAAATAGAAATAAGATTTCATGTGACGACTGCAGTAATACTTTGTCTCTTCCACATCCACCCCAGTGGGGGGGGATCTTGATTTTGGACTCTTATCGACGTTGTGGCGCCCCCTAGCGGCGGTCTCCAGAACACACTCGCCCACCGTGTGACTGGGAGTTCTTGTTGCGTTGGGACTGGGATGGGGGGGGGGGGGGGGGGGGGGGTGGGGGGAGGGGAGGGTGTTATGGGCATTTCTGTAGGGTAGAAAGGCTTTGTATGTTATTCAGTAAAATATATGAGAATAAAATATTCTACCATACTTCTTCTGTGTGACTGTGTTGTATGTCCATGGATGGGATGTGATGGCTCCTCTCTCTCTCTGCTTGTGTTGCTGGAAAATCAGTGTTTTATTGTAAGAACATTACACTGTAGATAAGATAAGATAGAACTTTATTGATCCCGAAGGAAATTCTTGTGCCAGGTTGCATAGCAATACAA
>PIJE02003198.1:30000-32398 GCA_002895965.2 Coryphaenoides rupestris | reverse complement strand
TGAAGGAAGGGGAGGGGCGGGGCTTGGAGGATCTCGGTAGGTTGATGGTATCGGCCAGTTCTGTGGAACTATACGAGGTAGAAGTCGAATTCGGGCGTCCGATTTGTTCTGATCTCGGAGCACATCTGAAGGAGCATACCAGAGGCCTTTAGGGAGTGAGGGATGGAACAAGCGAGGGAGGGATGGGGGTGGAGAGTGAGAGAGAGAAAGGGAGGAAGGGAGAGAGAGACAGATAGATGAGAATGAGTAGGTTGGTGACTGAATGGAACTGAGATTCCATTCAAAATATCTGGAATTTGGAATTTCCCGATTTAAATCCGAATTAGAAGGTCAGCCAGAAAACCACCCATGAGAATACTTTCACCTGTGAGCCAAAACTGTGCAGTGCCAAAACCTGAACCACAGGGAGCTTTGAATACTACTACTTTATTTAACTTATTCAGTAAATACATATTCACTATCAGTACAACAACATGAACATCGCCCATGTCAAGGTCACCATGCTAACGATCCAGGCTAAATAGCAAAGAAACAATCCAAACCAATAGAAAACATGAGACTCGTCTTAGGTACTCCTTACTTCTTACACGCCTCGACAGATACGCATTAGGAAGAAACAGGCTTAGATTTCACAGTACAACATCCACACAACAGCTGTTAATAATTATAATTAGTAAGAAGGTTAACCATCAGTAAACATCAGTACGTTTCATCTGAGGTCTGTCGTGGATGTAGCTGTTATCTTTGCAAATGTTGTCGGGTCGCTGCATTGATAGAGAGACACTGAGCATAAGCAGCAGAGCAGCCTCGCTATACACTGGGTGTGGTCATCTTATTCATAGCGATGACCGAGATGGAGAGAGAGCGACCGAGATGGTAGATGTAACATGTGGTGCTCTCCTCTGCATCGCTGTGTCTCCTGGCTACAGCTCCTCCTTCTCTAACCTCAAACATCATACGAGACATACAGTACATGCACATATGCGTCTGTGTGTGTGTGTGTGTGCGTGTGTGTCTTTGTGTCTGCATATACTTGTGTCTGTGTGTGCATCTGTGTGTGTGTGTGTGTGTACATGTCTTCATGTGTGTGTGTGTGTGTGTGTGTTTACGCGTCTTTACGCGCGCGTGTATGTGTACGTGTCTTTTCGCGTGTGTGTGTGTGTGTTTACGTGTCTTTACGCGCATGTGTATGTGTGTGTGTACGTGTCTTCATGTGTGTGTGTGTACGTGTGTACGTGACTTTGTGTGTGTGTGTGTGTGGACGTGTCTTCGTGCGCGTGTGTGTGTGTGTGTACGTGTCTGCATGTGTGTGTGTGTGTGTGTTTGTGTCTTCATGTGTGTGTGTGTGTTTGTGTCTTCATGCGTGTGTGTGTGTGTGTATACGTGTCTGTATGTGTGTGTGTGTACATGTCTGTGTGTGTGTGTGTGTGTGTCTTCATGTGTGTGTTTGTGTGTGTGTGTTTACATGTCTTCATGTGCGTGTGTGTGTGTTTATGTGTCTTTGTGTGTGTGTGTGTGTGTCTTTGTGTGTGTGTGTGTGTGTGTGTGTGTGTGTGTATGTGTTTACGTGTCTGTGTGTGTGTGTGTGTGTACGTGTCTTTGTGTGTGTGTGTGTCTCCCAGGGTCTGCTTGCTGGGCTCCACAGGGCTACAGCCCCCCCTACCCCTGCCCCCCCACCTCCCCCCTGTAGCCCGCGGGTCTTTGAATTAGAGTGAGGAACATTTCATCTCCAATATCTATCAAAGCCCTCACAGGGCATAGATCTCTGCACCCATCTCGCCCCCTCCTCCTCCCCCTCCTCCCCCCTCACCCCTCCCCCCTCCCCCCCACACCTCCCCATCTCAGCCCCGCCCCCGGCTTTGTCTCAGACACACACATCACATATAGCCCCCTCAATGATGGCTTTCACTTGGGCCGCGTACAGTTAACACGATTGCGACTCCAAATTGGTACTAAGCTTTATTAGGTTATTGTTATATAACACAATCCAAGATGGACACTTTGGGTTGAGGTTAGCTCCATGTTGTCGATAGATCAGACGGCTGATGCTTGGCAAAATGTCGGCCGCTGCCGGCATCCATACAGTCAGTTGCATTTGCCATATTTACAGTTTTATTTAGCATATTTTTACCGTTTACAGTTATCACAGTATTTTTTCACTCACTCACTCACTCACTCACTCACTCACTCAAAAAAACAACTTGTAGTTCTGTTGTAATTAATTAATTAAACATATCTTCTGTGGTGCTCGAAGACTATAGCTTCAAAATTACACTCAAATTGAATGTCCTTGTAAAAGATACAGAAAGAAGACAAGAAATAAAGAATAATGGAGGGAACGACGTAAAGAAAGAGAGAAGCAAGGGCAATAAACAATGTTAGAAACAAGGGAGAAAAA
>PIJE02003198.1:10000-15000 GCA_002895965.2 Coryphaenoides rupestris | reverse complement strand
GTAGACTAAACCACGCCGGCTATTTGTGATTCTTTCGCGTGCCAAAATATCTCGATTTCTCCCAAGAATGCGCCGTTTTAAGAGCGCACTGCCAAAGCATTTCTGAGTCAGATTATGCGATGATGATGATGATGATGATGATGATGATGATGCTACCACCTTATCTAGAGATGGTTAACACATGACCAACCGCTCATCGGTGATTTAGGTGGAAGGCGAACGGGCAACTGGAGCATCTTAAGTCCCTTCTGGAGCGCGACAGTACGTCTTGTCGTCGGTTGGAGAGTCTTCTAGCTGCTATTACCACGTCTACATGAATGCCAATGAATACTTGTTTGGATAAGCCTGAATAAAATGTTAGACATTCTTTTGATTAAAGTCCATTAAAAACACAACTTTCCTAAAATCTGTCGAGAAAACGAAACGAAACGCAAACCCAACGAGGATGATTTGGTCGCTTCTTCTTCAGTAGGGTACAGACGATTGAGCAGAGATGACTGTGTGTACATTTTAACGGACTATGTAATGTTTGTTATGTCATTACAAATGGATGTTGATTAAATTAAAGAAATGAACACCAGTTGGATGCGTCGTTGAGGTTTGTTTA
Organism: Coryphaenoides rupestris; assembly: GCA_002895965.2. Taxonomy (NCBI): domain Eukaryota; kingdom Metazoa; phylum Chordata; class Actinopteri; order Gadiformes; family Macrouridae; genus Coryphaenoides; species Coryphaenoides rupestris. The sequence continues at coordinate 14,393 of PIJE02003198.1, read as the reverse complement.
AGGTGTATTTTTCAAACCATCTTCCACACATTTCAGATAACCTATGGGAATACATGTCATTCATCGTGTGATGGAATGGGGAGAGGTCTTTTAAAATACTTTTAACCTCCATTATTCTATGCAGTGTTGGAGACTCAAACCAAAAAGTGCACCAACATGGCCTTTATCTGTCTAGCAAAATGAGCACTTATTGCTATTGTTGATGAGATTACTTTACTTTACTTTACTTTATTGATCCCGGGCGGGATACTTGGGTGCTAGAAGCTAAATGTTTTGGTGGAAGGTGAGAGCAAGCAGTTTTCATTGCTATTTAGTAATTTCCAAGTCAAGTCAAGTACATTTTATTTGTATAGTCCTTCATCACAGTTCCAGTCTCAAAGGGCTTTACAGGCCGTATGATTATTATGGGGTCATGTGATTATGACACCCCCCCCCCTAGCCCTATAGCGCCCCCCTAATGGGAAAGAAACGACTCCCTTCATTAACAAGGAAGAAACCTGGAGAAGGAACTCAGAGTCGGGGATCCCTCCTTCCAGGGACGGTTCGGAGGTCAACGGGTGTCATACAGGGTATGAGCTTTTTTAGGAGACACTTTGTCCAAAGGGCATCTACAGTTGAAGATACATGTAATTAAGACACAGGTAAGGCTGAGGGCAACTTAGCCTACAGGTAGACTGCAGTCTTTTGGCTGGTAGTCAAACACCTTGGCCACTAGAAGACTCCAGAAAAGTGACATTATGGTTCACAATATTATTAACTGGAATTTCTCTGGACAAAACTGTGTGGGGATGTTTTAGTCAGTTCATCGTCAGGGTGGGTAAAGACCGCAAGGCAACGGGCCAACGGCCGTCTTGCAGTCTGTGTGAAGTTTGCATGGATTCCCGACCAAAGAGAAGAAAGATGTGATCCTGCTCGGGGATCCTTAATTGCTCTCAGGTGTGACTGGTGTGTGAGCACCGCGGTGGGACGTATTAGTTATGCATATTCTGCTGAGGCCATGATGGCTCCCTGCTCTGCATGTCAGGGGTGGGAGCAGCGTCTGTTCTCAGTTCAGACTCTCTGTTACTAAATGATCATATGAAGCGTGTCCAATCAGCTCAGAAACGCTCGTCAATCCTTCCCATGAGAGAGAATAATCTGGTTAAGAAGGAGGCTTCTTGAGATTCTCGAGGCCCTTTGTAAAGGCAACCCTGCCTCCATGCCACGGACAATTTTAGTCATTGTGGGAGTGTGTGTGTTTGGTGGCTGGGGTCATTGGCCTCACCTGGCCCAGTTAGAGTCTGGGGTGGGCGGGGCTACAGCCTCACCTGGCCCAGTTAGAGTCTGGGGTGGGTGGGGCGACGTAGAGTGGACCTCCCAGGCGAGTCGCAGTCTTAAAGCCGCCTACAGGTAGGACATGCGGACATGCAAACGCAGAACCCCTCGGCTGGGGAGTCTAGACCCTCCTGCCGGTTGCGCTCCAACGAGGACCAGAACCCACCAGATGAGCAAACCCACCACAGGGCTTCAGTGTTGCTCGACGTAACTCCACCCCACCCCACGCCACCCACACCTTACCCCACCCCTCCTGGTCCACATCACATCACACCACACGGCACCGCACGGCACGCGGCACCAAGCGCACCTGTCCCCGTCGCAGAGAAGAAAAAACAACCTCTCGTCGTCAGCCATTGGTGCGAGCCATCTGCGGCGAGCTAGCGGAGGCTTGTTACTCTTGGAGACCGAGTGATGTAACCATTTCCTTTAATCAGAGCTGAGGCATACCAGTGGTATTGCACCCTCCCCTCCCTCCATCCCTCCCTCCACCTCACTCTGGTCCAGAACCCAAACTGACAGTCCCCAGGCAGGGCCGGGGAGCTGCCGAGCAGAACGGCTGAGAAAATACCCAGAAAATTACACAAAAAAAACCCCGAAACAACTTGAAAGAATTTAGCTGTTAGTTTGAAGTTCTGGAGCAGCGTGGCGTGCAGCAGCGGCCATCTGAGGGAATGTTCTGGTAGCTAAGGGGGCCCCGATCCGATGGACGCATTGAGGGAGACTTCCAAGGAAGAGGGGCTTGGAAACCTCAAGACACTGCTGAAAACAAACCACCGCCACTATCACCACCACCACCACCACCACCACCACCACCATCCACCACCACTATTACCACGACCACCACCACCACAATCTCCACCACCACTATCACGACCACCACCACCACCACCACCACCACCACCACCACCATCTCCACCACCACTATCACGCCACCATTCACCACCACCACCACACCACACCACCACCAACCACCATCTCACAACCCACTATCACGACCACCACCCCACCACCACCACCACCACCACCACTATCACGACCACCACCATCACCACCACCACCTCCACCACCTCCACGACCACCACTATCACGACCACCACCACCACCACCACCTCCACCACCATCACCACCACCACCACCACCACTCACCACCACCACCACCACCACCACCACCACCACCACCACCACTATCACGACCACCACCACCACCACCTCCACCACCACCACGACCACCACTATCACGACCACCACCACCAACACCTCCACCACCATCACCACCACCACTATCACGACACCACCACCACCACCACCACCACCATCACGACCACCACCACCAACTCCACCACCACCACCATATCCACCACCACCACTATCACGATCACCACCACCAACTCCACCACCACCACCACCATATCCACGACCACCACTACCGACTCCACCACCGCCTGCACCTCCACCTCCATCACCTCCACCATCATCACCACCACAACCTCCACCACCACCTCCACCACCACCACCACCAGTAGTAGAGGAGAGTTTTTGGTGAAGATGTTTACCTTGGAGGGCTCCTCACGTCTGCTATCTGCACACAGCAGCGCCCGACGTCCTCCATCAGGGCTGATTATTGTTCTATGAAGGAGCCAGCGTTGAATCACATGACTCACTTGAAATCAGATCATGGCGGCGGAGTGTGTGTGTGTGTGTGTGTGTGTGCGTGTGTGTGTGTGTGTGTGTGTGTGTGTGTGTGTGTGGTGTGTGTGTGTGGTGTGCAGGTCTTCTTGTTGAAGTGAGTTTGTCGCGTCGTGAATTCAATGGGAAATAAAAACCTCAGAGATCAGAATCAGTATCAAAATCAGTATGATTATCAGAATGTGCTTTTGTGAAATTAGTGCCTAACATTAAATATTAAACATTAAACAGAGAAAAAACAGAAATTCAAAAAATATATATATACTGTATATATATATATAAATAAATGTATATAAAATATATTAAATCATCCAGTTCTATTTGAATGGAAAGCATATATAAAATGTATATACTGTACATATTGAAATATATATATATATTGAATAGAAAGCATATATACTGTAGATGTACATACTGTATATATATATCCTGCATCTGTAATGAGTCAGAACTGAGAAACAGGATATCGGGGTGGAACCAAACTTCGGAAGCCAACCGAGCGTTGTTATCGGTTCGACTGTTTTACCGACGCAATCGCACGCAGGTGGCGGCGATTCGGTTTCATAATAACGGATCTCGTCCTCAGATGTCGTACAAAACACGTACCAACTTACATTTCCACATCGCTAATTCAGTAATCGTCCTCCGATGAAATACAAGCGAAAAAAACACGAATGACGTAACTACCGTGTCACCCGACAACTAAGAAGCTGGTGTGGTATTCATTGAGCGGTGGGGGGGGGGGGGGGTTAGCATCTCTGATGACCCACAGCAAGACTCTGTCCTTGGGGTTCCTGTATGTCAAGTCAAGTCAATGTTATTTGTATCGCCCTTCGTCACAGTTCCAGTCTCAAAGGGCTTCACAGGCCGTATGATTATTATGGGGTCATGTGATTATGACACCACCCCTCCCCCCCAGTAGCCCTATAGGCGGCCCCACTAATGGGAAAGAAACGACTCCCCTTAACTAACAAGGAAGGAAACCTGGAGAAGGAAGCTCAGAGTGGGGGATCCCTCCTTCCCAGGGATGGTTCCAAGGAGTGCAAATGGGTGGTCATACGGGGCGATGAAAAGGAGTAACAAAGCATTACAAATTATAAATGAGCAAAAGTACCAATGGGTAAATGGAAAGAGTAATATTATGATGGGGTGCTGGCTGGAGAGCGAGCTGGTAGCCGTCGGGCGGGTTGACCAGCGGGTATCCGGTCATGATCACAGCAGCACCCTAAAAAACAGACAACATGATGGTTCGATGGAGCACGGTGGACAGGGAACATACAAGTCTGTGTGTGTGTGTGTGTGTGTGTGTGTCTATGTGTTTGTGTGTGTGTGTGTGTGGAGTTAGCGTGTTCTTCACATGTTCCCGTCGGCTGGGTCCAGGTGTTTCCTC
>PIJE02003198.1:0-7500 GCA_002895965.2 Coryphaenoides rupestris | reverse complement strand
TCAGCATCATTGAACGTTAAACTTTAATTTACACGCACATGTGTGTGTGTGTGTGTGTGGTGTGTGTGTGCGATGTGTGTGTGGTGTGTGTATGGGGTGTGTGTGTGTGTGTCTGTGTGTGTATGTATGTATGGATGTATGTATGTGTGTGTGTGTGTGTGTGTGTGTGTGCTATGTCTGCGGTAGTGGGGGGTGTGGTCGTGTTGTGTGTGTGTGTGTGTGTGTCTGTGTGTACGTCTGTGTGTTGTGTGGCTGAGTGTGCAGACATACAGTCATGTGTGTGTTTGCCATGCATTATGTGTATACTGTCTGCTGATGGTTGTGTGTGTGTTTGTGCTTGTGTGTGTGGCATGGCATGTATGATGTATTATGTCTGTGGGTCGTGTAGTGGTGGCATGCATGATGGTAATGTCTGGAGTTATGTGTGTGTGGTTGGTGTGTGTGTGCGTGTGTGTGTGGTGTTGCCCTCCACTATCAGATCTGGGCTCGGTGCTGCTGACCGGTGGTTAACATTTAGTAAATGTGCTCTCGATTTCCTCGACAGATGTTCTGCAGGAATGTTCTCCGCGGGGCCAGCATCCTCGCCGAGCCGAGAGGCGGGAACTTTCATCTGGCGCTGCGAGAGTGACACCTTCCCCACAGCTGGGCCGCGCAACCTGGGTGGTGTGTCAGTCGTTCGGTGTGCTTGTGTGTTGAGTATGTGTCAGTGTCAGAGATGTGGTGTGTCAGTGTGTGTGTTGTGTGTTCCAGTGTTCGGTGTGTGTGTGGGTGTGTGTGTGTGTCAGGGTTCGTGGTTGTGGTGTGTGTGTCGGTGTGTGTCCAGTGTGATGTGTGTGAGAATGTGTGTGTGTTCCAGTGGTGTGTGATGTTTAAAACTTTGTCCACGGGCGTTCGCGCGTGTGTGTGTGTGTGTTGTGTGGGTCAGTGCTGTGTGTGTGTGGTGTGTCAGTGTAATGGTATGTGTGTGTGGTGTCGTGTGGTGTGTGTCATGAAGCTCCTCATTTTTTTAATTTACATGTATTTGTACTTTTACTTCTGAGCAGCATACAGTTAATTTATTGTTGACTTTACATTCCAGTCACATTTAGGTTTGATATGCTTTGGTCATCAAGGAGCTGGTAGCGACATCTCCCAACGGGCTTCGAACCGACAACCTCTCAGCTGGATTTTTGGTTATAGAGTGTTGTGTGTGAGAGAGCGAGAGAGAGGAGAGAGAGAGTTGGGAGAGAGTGGGTGTGTGTGTATATGTGTTGTATTCATCTGTGTGTGTGTGTGTGTGTGTGTGTGTGTGTGTGTGTGTGTGTGTGATGTAATGAGCTGTTTATTTGTTTGTGCCTGTTGTGTGTGTGTGTGTGTGTGTGTGTGCGTGTGTGCGCGCGTGTGTGTGTGTCTGTCTGGCTTGTCTTGCAGCGTACTCCCCGTGTCTGATGCTACGGACCACACCGATGTGTGTCGCTGTTGACTAAACGCCATCTCGTTCATTACACTTTACTGAGTGTCAAATCGTCTCCGGCTGGACCTAATTGGACGTCGTCCTGTAAAAAAGACCAGACGGTGGAGCGGCCAATGGGGCGTCCCGGACAGACAGACTGTGGGAGGGGAACGCTTAGACCGATCGGTATTTGAGTAATAAACACATTTTAGCCGACATGAAAGAACGCGCGGTTTGGTGCGGACGTGTGAACACGGTCGGTGTCTGGTACCCACGCCCGGACAAACATCGCTTCATAACCTAGGAATCCATGTCAGCTTTTAATAACCTCTGATGTTCAACCGTTTAGATGATATACGGTATATTCCTTTTTACACATCATCCAATCAAATCAAATCAAATCAAATCTATGACACTGCTGTCATCTGAACATTTCATTGTTTCAAGTTGTGCTGATCAAGTCTAAAGTGTAAGAGAAGCCCGGAGGTCTTATCCTCAGAGGACCCTTCCTTCCTTCCTTCCTCAAAGAAGCCACAACATGGTGGACCATCGAAGACCTCACAGAACACACAGAGAGCGAGTTGACTTCACCTGAGGGAAGATCGAGCTTTCGACATACAGCATATGTTTCTTGTCCTATTTAATCCGCCCCCCAGGAGGTGTAAGAGCGGTTGTCTGGCAACAGGAAGGTTGCTGGTTCGATCCCCCGGGGCTCCTCCCCCTCCTAGCTAAGTGTGGAGGTGTCCCTGAGCAAGACACCACCTAACCCTACCTGCTCCTCCTAGCTAAGTGTGGAGGTGTCCCTGAGCAAGACACCACCTAACCCTACCTGCTCCTTCCTCCTAGCTAAGTGTGGTAGGTGTCCCTGAGGCAAGTACATGCACCTAAGTACCTGCTCCTACGTGTTGGTTGTTACCTTGCATGGTTGACACCACCGTCGGTGTATGAATGGGTGAATGTGAGGCAACACTGTGAAGCGCTTTGGATAAAAGCGATGATATAAATGCCATTTTAATCTCAAATCCCAGATCTTGCATGTCCTACACGCATTCAAGAGAGAAGACGCACATTGCTTCCATTGCGTTGCGCTCTAAGTTCCCGTTTGTGCTCGCCGGTCGTCAGGATCCTGTCTGGCAGGTGCAGCGGAGAGCAGATAGCGGCGCCATTAATCTGTCACCAAAACAAACCTCCTTTTAAAAGCTGCCAAACAGACAATAAAACACCCTCAAATACGGTAAATATTTCAACCACCTGTGGACCTTGGCTCGCTATGACTCAAATGTGATCTGAGGCTTTTCCAAAGACGTCAAGAAATAATCTTAAAATTTAACATTAACCTTTTTTCCCAGTGTTCAGGTCAAATATGACTTTTAACATTTTTCCTAAAGCATAAATATTGCGGTTGTCATGTTTTCCTCCGCGCTCGGCATTGAACATCATTCATTTTTTTTCCCTTTATCACACCCTGTGGTTCTAAAATGACAGAAGTGACATGAACGGCTGAAGATATATATGTATTCCCACCCGCCCCCCCCCCTCCCCCCCCGCCCGCCCTCAACACAGCACACACACACACACACGCACCACCCAACACACACACACACACACCACTATAACCCTATAAGGGGGGGGTACTGGTTTTTCATGTGACAGCCACATGCGTGTCGGACGATGCATTACAGTTCAAACTCTGCAGCGCCTCCCTCGGTTTATCTTGAGGTTCTTCGGTGACTGTAGAACGTAGAACACTTTCAGTCTTGAGACGCAGACGCAAATGAGATGATCAACGCTCACGCTAATTACCCTCGAACACAATAGCGACGCCAATATGAGTCACGTCACTGCACAGAACCCCGTGGAGTATCTTCATCGGCATCAACACATTTCTGGATTTCACAATCGTCCGACCAGATGATGATGATGATGAAGCCGCCTCGCTCGTTTCCCACCCCCCCCCCCGGGGTCGCTGAACCCTCACCCTTACCGTACGGTACGCTCCCCGTCGCCACACATTGGGATCCTAATGTACCGCCGGTGCTGTGCTCCGCCGTGCCGTACCGCTGTCTCCCGCTACGACGGCAAATATGTACAGAGAACTAATACCCGGTACTAAGCACTAAGTGTATTACCCATACGTTCCCTCTGCATACTTTTATTATTGAGTCCAGATGCTGCCGCTTGACAGATGTGAAGCTCTTGTGTTCTTAATGCTTTCGGCTCGCCCCCCCCCCACACGCACACTACATCCACACACACACACACACACACACACACACACACACACACACAGGCATCGCAGATGTCGGTGAAACGAGGCGGAGTAGCTGCTGTGATCCCCTTACCTGTCCACCGGGGGGGGGGGGGGCGCAGAGTGCGGCCAGGTGCACACCTGTCCTGTGATGGGAATGACCCCCGACCCAGAGTGTCTCCGGTGCTCGACCGAGACGATTCCTTGGGACCTGCGTGTATGAGTCTGTATCCACCTTCACTTCAGAGGCCCGGTGACGGTTTGTACTTGAACCCACGTGTGTCTGGGTGTGTGTGTGTGTCTGTGTGTGTGTCTGTGTGTGTGATTGTGAGTGTGTGTGTGTGTTTATATTACCCTGTATGGTCGGATTAGGGCAGGCGGTGTAGGTATACTGTAGGCATCTGCACACAAAGGCATGTTGTGTGGCTCCAAAATGGTGCATTATCACCATTATGCAACGTTAACAGGTTGTCTCTCGGGGGAGAACAACAATACATAAGAGATGGTGAAAGTGGGAGGCTAGTGATGGTCATAGTTCACGGCTGAAGCTCCTCGATTGAACAGCTGTGGTCCGCATGAGGGATATATACGTTCACACCCCCCCCTCCCCCCCCAACATCACCCTGCCTCAGTATTTATGATCACCGTCCAATCCCGTTGATTGGCCAGGGGTCAGGTCAGTCACTGGGAAGCTGGTCTGGATCGAACCAAAACCACCACAGCGCCCAGGGGTGTCTGGTTCCACGCTCCGAGCTGTCTAGCACACGCACAGCACACACTGCACACGCACTCTATCGCACACACACCACACGACACAGCACACACACAGCGCTTGAGGCAGTGGCTAGGGGGAGGGGGGGGAGTCAGTGTGTGGTTCTTGGAGTGAGCCTTGGTGGCGTTGTGGCTCGTCAACTGCATTTCCAGGAAGGAACATAAATTTGCTGTTCTCCTTTGCCATCGCGAGTTGCCGCAACTTCTGCTCGCGTTCCGTCTTTTTGATTGTTTTCTGCGAGCTGGCGCACGAGAAAATAAGATACTAATCGGGCGAGGGAGGGGAGAGATGAGTGTGTGTGTGGTGTGTGTGTGTGTTGTGTTGTAAGTGTGTTTAGTGTGTGTGTGTCGGGCGGGTGAGGGGGTCTGGGGTGTGTGGGGGTGGGCTGGCGTTTTGTCCAAGTTTCTGTCGGACCTTCATTCCTCTTCTGTCCGCTTTCTTTCTGCAAAGATATGGCCAGCCAACCTGCAGAAACACACAAACAACATACAGTACAATTATACTGCGCCGCGCACGCACACGTGTCAACACACAGCACCACAACAGCACACACACACACACACACAGCACATCACACGTATACCACACATCAACACACACATGTCACACACACGGATACACACACACAGCCATACAATACACACAGCACACCGGATACACACGTGAACACTGCTTCTGCAGGCAAGACAGGCACTAGGAGCAGACACACTCGCAACACTAACGACATCACTCAACACAACACAGCTCATCACATCTCACACACACTCACACACACTCTACAACACAACCTGCACACCACTCCCGACTTCACCACACGACACTGCACGATCACACAACACACACTCACGACACACATCACACACACACAAAGACTAAATAGCATTTAGCATTCCAGTAGACTCCATCCAACACAGGATGGGAATGTCATGTCTTGCTATTGTCTTATGTCTAGGTGTTAGTCTGGTGTTAATCTAGTTTTAGTGTTGAGTCAGTGTTAGTGTTATGGTTATGTCTAGTGTTTAGTGTTAGTGTTAGTCCTAGTGTTAGTGTTAGTGTTTAGTTCCTAGTGTTAGTGTTAGTTAGTGTATGTTAGTGTTAGTCTGTGTTTAGTTTAGTGAGTGGTTAGTGTTAGGTCCAGTGTTAGTTCTAGTGTAGTCTAGTGTTTAGTCTAGTGTTAGTCTAGTGTGTAGTCTATAGTGTTAGTGTCTTTAGTCTTAGTGTTAGTCTAGTGTTTAGTGGTTAGTCTGTGTTGTAGTCGCAGTTGTTAGGTCTAGTGTCAGTGTTAGTTCCAGTGGTTAGTCTAATGTGTTTAGTACTATGTGTTAGTCTAGTGTTATCCAGTGTTAGTCTTTAGTGTTAGTGTATCTAGTGTTTAGTGTTAGTTAGTGTTAGTCTCAGAGTTAGTCCGGTGTTAGTCCATGGTCGTCTCTGTTTAGTTTAGTCGTTGGGATGTAAGTTTTAGGATTAGTGTTAGTCCTAGTGTCAGTATGGTGTTGTGTCTAGGGTGTTAGTGCTGGTGTTAGTTCTAGTGTTAGTGTTAGTTTTTGGATTAGTGTTAGTCTCTTGTTAGTTCTAAGTGTTGGGATTAGTTAGATCAGTGTTAGTTCTGATGACATGAAGAGTCTTAGTCTGGACGGAAAACACACACACACAACACAAACACACAGAGCACACACATCGATGAAGCACTGAAAGTGACTGGCTGCTGGCATAGAATAGACTCCACACAATCAAGACACACACAGATCATGACACACAACACAGGTCACTGCAGCCACACACACACGACATTCACACAGCACACTACAGGCAGCACACATCATACACACACAACACACACAAATCCAGCGTCCACATGAGAAAACACACGTAACGGCAGAGCACGATCACCAGAGACAGAGAAACACATTCAGGGCAGAAAAGAAAGCGGCAAGCAGAATACTGTACACACGACATGTACAACCCACACACACACACACACACGAACACATACGTACATTACTCAGAGCAACCACACCGCACAAATTGAACAACACATTCCACACGCGACACAACATGTATACACAATCATTCACACACACAATCATAACCACAATCCTCCACTTCCTGCGTGAGTGAACCTCCCGCTTGCTCTGTATTTATTTGATGTGTGTAATGCGGTCGAAAGTGTTTTACAGTAGAAATGAAATATGCAGGCCGTCGCCGTTAAACATGAAGGATTGGAGGTTTTGTTCACGCGTGACTTAAGACCGGTAAATCTGATTATGTGTGTGTGGGTGTGTGTGTGTGTGTGCGCGTGTGTGCGTGCGGTGGTGTGTGTCTGCATGTTCAGGTACGGTTTAAATGCATGCATTGTGTGTGTGTGTTGAGTGTGGTGTGTGTGTGTGTTGTGTGTGTGTGTGTCCGGTGTGTGTTGTGGTGTGTGTGTTTAGTGTGTGTAATGTGTATGGTGCGTGTGTGTGTTGTGTGGTGAGGTGGTTGTGAGTGTGTGTAGTGTGTTGCGGTGTGTGTGGTGTGTGTGTGTGTTGCGTGGGTTAGTGTGAGTGTGTTTGTGTGTGTGCCGTGTGTTGTGTTGTGGTGAAGTGTGTGCGGGGTGGTGTGTGTGTGTGTGTGTGTCTGCATGTTCATGTACGGTTGAAATTGCATGCATGTGGTGTTGTTGTGTGTGTGTGTGTGTGTGTGTGGTGTGTGGGTTGTGTGGTGTGTGTGTGTTGATGTGTGCCGGTGGGTGTGTTTGGTGTGTGTGTGTGTGTCTGATTATAAAGAATATGTCGAAGATATTTTGACTTCTGCTGACTCCCAGATCAGATTCAATCATTGATTTCCAATTGCTTCGTTGGTGCATCCAGAAGGGAGACATCAGCTTTCGTTAAGCCTTCCTCAGTGACTTGAAGCGGGATGTTAGCCTAGCTCCAGGTCAGGCGGTGAATCCACTTTAATGAAAAAAAAAGGAAAAAATTTTCCCCAATAGATTTTCAATGAGTGTAAAAAAGAAGAAATCGTGAAATGAATTTCTTTGAATCTGAGTGTAGTCAGAGCAACGCAAAC
>PIJE02003197.1:17500-28648 GCA_002895965.2 Coryphaenoides rupestris | reverse complement strand
ACACTGCTGCTGCGAACCGAGCGCCGTAGCTGCTGTTGCATTCTCCTCTCGTCCTTCTCCTCCTATTCACACGCGGGCGCGCGGTTGTCCGGAGCAAGACGCGCAGTCAGCAGCATTGCGTGTGTTTGGGTTTGCGTTGGCGTGCGTTGTGTTGTTGTGTGTGTGGTTGGAAAGTCGCCAATGTTTTTTGGTTTTAAAACCATGGCGGGAGGATAGTCTATGAGAAAAAAATTAAACAAATAGAATCATTAAAAAAAAGAAAATTCCGTGGAGTAAAAAAAATAAACCCAACATCATAAGTTTTGTTTAGGTTTTTTTTTTTTTTGTAGCCACAAGTTCATATATATTGTAGTGAAATGTGGAGAAGGTGTGGCGGGTAAACCACTGGTTTGGATTTATTCTTTACGAGTTCTCCGTCTCTGTGTCTTTGGTCTCTTGGGTCTTCTGGGTCTCTTCAAAACGACGCTTCTTCTGGCCGTTCCCGGTTTTTTGTAGCGTTGGGGACAGAGACAGAAATATAACAATATGCAGTTGGATGAGCGTCGTTTTTCCCCTCAACTAATGGGGTTAATATTCATGGCAGGCAGATCGGTTGTGACACCCACTACCACCACCAGCAGCCGCCGTTGATTGTGTTGAATTGGAATGATGCGATCTGCATTATGATCTCCACACCTCGATACATTAATGTATTGTATGTAGACGACCTGCCTGGTCGGTAACGCGTTATTCAGTTCATGCTTTTTTTTTCAATTATTATTGCGGTGTCGTGGCAATTTGACCTCGACGTATACCTACGCCGCCGCCGAGGAGCGACGTCTACGCCGACAACTCCGCACAACAACTTTTATGCACAATATGCAAATGAGGAGCCGTTACAAGGCGTCGGTGACGTCAGCGTCGCTTTTAAAAGGCGGCAAGTCGCTGGACCACCTGACCGCTCGTCCGGAGCGACGTGCTGCCTGACGGACGGACGGACGCGTACCCTCCTGCTGCGATCCATCCACACGATCGGTCGGTCGGTCGCCGGCCAAGGCTTAAATGACCTAGAAATGTAATATTGGACACGTTGGACATGTTGGACATGTTTCCAGTTATATTACAAGTTGAGCCTCCCCACCCCCTCAGAAAAAATGAGACTTTTGTGAGAAAATTACACACAGGAACTTGAACCCGAAGCACCAGCAGCTCTGTGATCCTACTACCCTCGGGGGAATGGCAGATCAACAACGGTGACGCATATCAGGCGTACTTGTTGTTGTTGTGCTCCTCCAGTTCCAGGCGGAAGGCCCAGCGTTGGCTCGACACAAATCCACACTGAGGCGAGAGAGAGAGCGGCGGACCCTTGAGGTGACGGCCGGCAGACCACATCCCGGCCCCATGACTCACCCGGTGAGGCGAGAGACGCCCCCCCCCACACACTTTCCACACTGTCGTTTGGGATAACCCCGGAACACGGAGAGGACCTGGAAAGTGACTTTGAAAGTGGAGCGAGATTTCAATATATCTATCATCGCGTCCTCTGGTATCGAGAGCTTTGACAAAGTGTGTATTGGGCGTCGTTCCAATATGTCTCCGAGGCGAGGAGGCTTTTGGCATAACTCAGTTATAGTAACAGGGAGCTCACGTTACCAATTGCACTCAGGAGACCCGCAGAGCATGGTGTGGTACTTACCACACCACCTGGCCCCGCGCAAGCGTGTGTGTGTGTGTGTGTGTGAGAGAGAGTGAGAGGGGGGTGTGTGAGTACAGTGGCTTCAGGAGAACCACCACGTGGTCAGCGTTTGAGTTTACAAGTTTAAATGGGCCTATAACCAACGGAATAAGGTCAGGAGGTAGCCACCATGCTAACAGCTAGTGGTGTGCCTCACGGTGCCAAAGTTGCCTGAAAAAAGCTATTGTGGGTGTCTCCCTCTCTCTCTCTCTCCCACTCTCTCTCTCTCTCTCCCACTCCCTCTCTCTCTCTCCCTCCCTCGCTCTCTCTCCCGCTCTAGTAAAACATTGATTAGGCCACAGGTCAGTGCAGCTCAACGCAGGTCAACTTAATTGTTAAACTTTAGGTACATTTGTATCCCGCCTGATAGTAAATGTGTGCTTGCTCGTTTCTTCTGCCTTCCACACGAAAAGACACAGGGGCTCAGTCAGAGGAAGATCGCTGCTTAAAACCTCATGTTTCATTTCCCTAATCCCGCCGGCTAAAAGGGCCATTTGGTCTGTGACATCGAACCAAAGTGCTGTATATATATAGCCACGCCATTTCCATACAGCGTCCACAGTCAAATTTTTTTAAATGGGCGAGATTAATCTTGGATTTGACTCAACAGCGGAGCGGGCCGAGCAGCGAGCCCGAGAGCGCACAGAATATTAAATTCACGGCAGCAGGGGCTGGTCGGCTGGGTTGCTCAGAGTTTGCTGTTGTTTACCTCGCTGTCCGCCAGTCATACAGTATTAATGGAGCCGCAACGGGCCAGGAGAGTGTGAAAACTAAGCGAGCAGAGATACAGAAAGAACGCACTGATCACGAGGAAAGGGATGATTCCCAACTGGCCCTGAACACGTACGCACAACACACCACACACACAAACCACTGGCACATAGACACACCACACACCACACACACACACACACACACACCACACGGTATACACCACACACACACACATGCCACATAGACACACAACACCCAACACCACATACGCCTAGCATATAAGACACCACCAAACACACACACACACACACCCACACACCACACACCACACAGCCAAACGACTGGCACATAGGACACACACACACACACACACCACCGGTATACACAACACACACACACACACGCACACACCACACAACACATACACCACCACCACACCACACACACGACACACAAACACATATTACACACATTCCGCCACACACCCGATGTCCCACCACACAAACACACGAGCTTGTACACACGAAGAAGAATCATGCATAAATAAAAACACACACACAAACACACACATCATACCAGTGTTTGTGTGTGTGTGTATTAATAAAGTCTGAAAACACAAAACAGTATATTATGTTCACACAACACGTCCACCTCTTTCTTACCCACGGCCCTCTCATGCACACACAGAGAGAGAGAGAGAGAGAGAGAGAGAGAGAGAGAGAGAGAGAGAGAAGGAACATTTTCACATATTGTATGCGAATAAAAACATTTTGGGACGAAGCTGTAAAACAACAAAGTGATGGTTATTTTAAGCGAGAGTGAGCGGCATCATCGGCACTTCCTGAATCCGCCAGGGAAATACGTGGAATCTGACAGAATTGAAAATCTTCAACGGCAAAACTCAGCAATACATCACAGGGGCGTCTGGCAAACATTTGCGCAAACCGTCCGACACGCGACGCCGTAAAAAGTTAAATACAGCAGCCGTGACCCCGTAAACCCACGGTGACACAGCACCAGCTAACTAGATAATGAAGTTCTAATTGGCTAACAGCCCCGTGGCTAACTATTAGCCAGCGCCGGCGCACGGCTAATCCCGCGGCTAAGCCTGTCTGATCGTTTCATACGATCGCCGCGATCTCATTTGGGGCCTGAGGAACGGCGCGCCCGGCGGAACGAGGCCATCTGGACGCACGTCGGTCCGAGATGGAAGATCAGGAGCGTAGACAAGCCATTACCTGGCGTTTTGAAGTTGCACTCAGCCTCCACACACACACACACACACACACACACACACACACACACACACACACACACACACGCACACACACACACACATGCACACACACACATACACACACAAACCTACAATGGTGGTGGCCTCCACAAACATGCACACACACACACACATGCACACTCACAGACACACACACACACACACACACACACATTACTCACAGACAAACACACACACACATGTACACGTACACACAGACATACACACCACACACACACACACACACACATTTGCAATAGCAAAAAATGCTAACAGATGGCAATGCAATATGTTATCCATCTCTCTGCCGAGAGACGATACACAGCTGTAGACCACTTGTTAGAGCTTAATCAGCGACTATGGGAATAATAGGCTGTTCTGACTATTTATATCTGTAACGCACAAAATACTGTCATTAATTTGACTTTTACAGCATAAACATTCCATGACTACACCGTTTGTTCTCGGCTGTGGCACCGAACGATCGACACTGATCTGTTATTCTGAAAAATACATTGTAAAAGATAATATATCATCTAATAATTGGAGATAAGTACATGTGTAAGTGTATAATGTATAATGTATAATGCAGTAAGCCAAGCAATAAGAGCATTAGCCAACCACTGGCTTCCATCCGGAGACAGCGAGAGCGATGACGTGCTTATGTGCTCCTGTTCAAATCATAACGCTAACGGTAGCATGGCTAAAAGCACACTCACACTTCAATTATTAATGTGCATTTTAGTTTGAAGGGAATTCTTAAAGACTCCGGGGACCCTGTTCTTTAATTTGCATCAACTTTGCCGGCAGGATCACTGGACACACGCCGACGTAACGTGCCTTCCTTCATAGACCCCGGTTATCAATTAAGTGTAAGCACACACCGCTGGGACTATCTATCTGCCGCATGATCTGCCGCATTAGCATCCATCATGGCGCTCACCTGTTCCAGGGAGGCTCGGTTACAATACGTCTGGAGCTAGAATATCTGTTGTGATGTGGAGGGCGGGGGATCACGTTCACGGAGAAGAACGCACACTTGACAGGTGATAGCGCGATCTAATGCGATGAGATATGCCTTGGAGTTCCTGCTGCTCTTTTTGCTGTATATACTGTAAATAAAAAATATATTCTGTACTTACTCCAATTCGTGTTATTTGTATTGTATTGAATTGTATTGTAT
Organism: Coryphaenoides rupestris; assembly: GCA_002895965.2. Taxonomy (NCBI): domain Eukaryota; kingdom Metazoa; phylum Chordata; class Actinopteri; order Gadiformes; family Macrouridae; genus Coryphaenoides; species Coryphaenoides rupestris. Next base: position 23,761 of record PIJE02003197.1, on the reverse strand, counting down.
TGTTCTTTTGCACATTCCGCTGGGCATCGCCACTTTTTTCATTTCACTGCACATCCTGCATGTGTACGTGACCATTAAACTTCTTGAATCTTGAATCTTGAATCTTGAATCTTGAATCTTGAATCTTGAATCTTGAATCTTGCTTGAGAAAAATAGGTTTTGATCAAACGTTGAAGACTCTGTAGCAGTGTCTTTTATCCAGAACAGCGTACACTCAGTTGCATGAGTGAGGTTATGGGTGAGGTATGGGTGAGGTATGGGTGAGGCTATGGGTGTGAGGCTATGGGTGAGGCTATGGGTGTGAGGCTATGGGTGTGAGGCTATGGGTGTGGTCCACCTCTTAGCTAGGAGTGAAACATTCCGGCACACTCAACTATCCTCACCTCCAAGCCCAGAGTGTTTCTCTGTGTTTGTTCCTCTATATATAATTACATTATAATGACATTCCAGAGGTGTGTTGCTCCTGCTACAAAATGTAAAACAGCCAGAGACCGGCGACAAGGGGCCGCCTTTTTAAAACTCAGTCCAAGTCATAAATTGAAGTGTGAGCAGGGATAATGGTAATAAACCAGTGCGATGAATATGAATGACACTCATATAACAGCCTGTAAATATTATGACCATTATAAGGGGCCATGACGATGACTTCACCCCGATAGTAAAGTGTGGCACTTTGCAACAAGACGACAACACTATCACTGCAAGCGGGCAGAACTCCAGTAACCTTCATTCATCCATTCATTCATTAATTCATTCATCCACCGTCAACATGGAGTTTGACAGAATGCATGTGTCTATTTAAAGAACCTGATGTCACCTAAAACCTTTGAGCAAAGTCCATATACTTACAAATAACCATTTGGTATCCTCTCCCAGCAGATATTAAATATGCACATGCACACACATACGCATACACACACACACACACACACACACACACACACACACACACACACACACACACACACACTGGCGTTTGATGGCTGTTTTCCTCCTGCCAAACCGCAGCCTTTGATTCAACTCTACATATTTATATTTAATTCAAAACTATTCATGAAACTTTCTTGCGTCTGCGATTTTTCATGCGCAACACTCCCACAAGTAAACGCTGGTGGCTCTGACCTTGAAGATAATGAAAATTGGAATGAGGAAGTGAAAGGAAGCACAGTGGGAAAGTACAGGACAGGAAGTATCCCAGAATTCTCGCGGGGTATTCGGGGTCATAACACATCACGACCGTAAGGAGATCTGGCCTGTGAGCCCAGAGCACCGAAAACTCTCCTGTACTGCAGGAACTGGTTTCACTTGCATTCCAGACCTGCTCCAGCCAGCACCTACTGGGGGGGGGGTGGGGGTGGGGGGTGGGTGGGGGGTGGGTGGGTGGGGGGTGGGGGGGGGGGGGGGGGGGGGGGGTTGGTGGGAGAGATGATCGTGTCAAAATTATATCTACTTCGAATAGGAGGATACTTTGTTTGACGGATCTCGGGCGGGTGGCAGGCTGCCAAGCGGTTTGGCCCCGGCCAGGTTTCAGGACCGGGGTGACGGTAACAGCTTTAGTCGCATCTTGGCAGGTATGCGCATGCCAAGCAGGACGTATTTCTGGTGGTGGTGGTGGTGGTGGTGGTAGTGGGGGGGGGGGGGGTGCTTCTGCGTGTGTTACATTAAGAGGTTGTGTCATATCAGCTGGGGCCTGCAGCTGAAGGGAGATCCCTCCCCCCTCCCCTCCTCCCTTCCGTCGGTTCCTAACCGTGATGGATCGCGTTGCATCGCCGCGGTCGGCCCGACTGCTGGGGGAACTTGAGAAGGGACACGAAGACCCACGGAGACACACACGGCCGGCGTCTTAGGTCGATTGCCCGTAACCCCTAACCCATACCGTCCATAACCCCTAACCCATACGGTCTCTGCGTTCCCCTGTCAACGCTGCTATTCTTGTTACGTTTTATTCTGATGATGAAGAAGGTAGAACTGTGTTGGAGATCCCGTTCACAAGATACCCTCCAATTACCCCCGAATTTAGACCACGTGTCAACAGCTCCTGGGTGGTTTCAGGACAGTGTCGTGCCGTGGACTGTGCCCCCATGTCGTTTAGACACCCCCCCCCCCTCTCTCTACCTCCCTCCCACCCTCCCTCCCTCTCTCTTTCTCTCCCCCCCCTCTCTCCCACTCTCTCTCTCCCATCTCTCTCTCTCTCTCTCTCCCTCTCCCCCCCCAGCACTGTGAATCTCGTCCTTGACAGAGGAGCCTGTCACCCTCCTGCAGTAATTATACTAGAGTTGACGTCTCCTCTTCCCCGGGTGAATTATTTAGGAGGTGGAGAGGGCAGGGAGCACGGAGGGGCTGTGTTGAGACAGACATCTCCACTGGCCTCCCGGTGGCCTCTGGGACAAAACGCAAGATGGACACTGCGAGAAAAATATATATATATATAAAACCAAAACATGTCACAGCCCCAAGATTATTATTATTATTATTTTACAGCAGGTTTAGCTGAACCTCTCTCTGTTCTGTTCTGTTCTGTTCTGTGGTGGAGTCATACCCCCGTGTGTGTGTATGTGTGTTGGAGAACCCCAAGAGGTCTTTAGTACCTTGATATCATGGATAACAGAGTGATATTAACATAACACAAAATGTAATATAATAATCAAATTAAATAATAATAAATAAAGTACAAAGTTAAAATACTAAAAAATACAAATACAAAGTTATCAGGATTACAGTCCACAAACTATGGATGAAATAAAAAGTTTGTCAGGTGATTTTATCCACGCGTGTCTGTTTGGGCCCCGTTATTAACATTGACAACATAAAACTAAGGAACCGGAACACATCACCCGGGGGGGCGGGCGGCGGGCGGCGGGGAGACAAAAATATAAATGATGCACTCATACGGGGACATGTACATCAATAGCACATACTCACGTGAATTATGGTGATCTTACGATGACACTCGTGTTAACAGCCGGCTCCACGAGGCAACACGACACACACAACACGATACCCCGCCGGGCCGCCGCCAACCGCTGCCTAATCTCAGAGTGCCCCCCCCCCCCCCCACACACACACACACACACACACACACACACACACACCAGCCCATGGGGACACAGCGCCCATCGCCCCGCCTATAGGGGGACGCTGAGTGCAGCCCTGGATGGCACAGCACGGCGGGCCCCATTCCACCGCATTAAATCTGTGCTTGTTATACACACACACACACACACACACACACACACACACACTCACGGCCTCGAGTTTGTCGTTTGCCGTTTGTCAGCGGGAAGGAAGGAAGGAAGGAAGGAAGGAAGGAAGGAAACGAAGCTCGTGGCTCCGACTCATCGATGACTGGAGACTCATTTATTACCGCTAAGTGAGTGACATCATCTCTCCCCCGTATGTCTCGAGAAAAAAAATACAAGACAATACGATGTCGGGTAGTCGACTCGACGGCAATTTATTATAGCTAAGTAACATCATCTCCCCCCCGTATGTCTAAAAAGCAATATGACACACTCTTCATTCATTGTATGATGAAGGTAGGGAAGTATTCAAGTTTCAAGAGAACTTATTATAAAGTAAATTACGTTATCTCTCCATATCGCTCCGAAACAATATCACCCGTTGCACGGCAACCACTGTGTCTCTCCGGTGTGGGACTGACTGAAGGTGACTGATAACCCGGAATTATCTTTCCGCTGTTAACGTCTTACATAATATTCATTTAAATGCCAAAGCTAAAGTTCACCGACTGAAACGTGTATTCGGTGTTTGACGTTCTGTTTTCCCCCGGCTCTGTGATCCGTCCAGTCAAACGAAACGCTGTTAGTTTAATTTTTATCATCTGTTGCATTAAGCAATCAAGAAATGTCACTCATTTGCATCTTGGCGTCGTTCCTGCGCACCTCTGGAAGGACGGGGGTAGATTTGTGAGGACGTTTTAAGGTCTCTTCCGATTGGTTCCCGGTCTGCCTGCACGAGAGGGGTTGCCTAGTTACCAGAGGAGGAGGATGGTGACGGCTCCTGCACGGGCTTCTCCTGTTCTACTGTCAGAGTGGAGTTTTCCGCCTTACTTTGTTTCCAACGACAGGCAATCAATTATAATGAAACCATTGAAGATCCATTAGGACAATAACATTTCCTCCATCGAAGGCGTGTCTTTCTCTCTCTCGCCAACGGTTGTTACGATTATTAATAATTTAATAATTATTAATTTAATTTAGAATGCGCTTTTCTCTACCCAAAGTGCCACAATCTTAGAACAGAAACACAGGGAACACAATAAAATATATGAACACAATAAGTAGATGAACACAATAAAGCAAGGTTGATACAAGATTCAATATTTCTTTATTGCCATATGTAACAAGTACAATGGAATGCTTACTCCCCATTCACTTCTGCAGTATTCTTCTGAACATAAATTCTGAAGCAACTCTAAACAATTAGTAATATAGTACCTAGTAAGTACAGTAAGTATTCTTCTAAACAGTATTCTTCTAAACATAAATTCTAATACAACTCTAAACAATTAAGTATAAGTATCTATAAGGACGGTATAAAGTAACAGGTGACAGGTAAAGTAGCAATACTCTGGCTTTTAAAATGTATTACAAGTGTCCGTGTGCAGTACAGTAATATTCTTATAACTAGCATAAAATAGTAATTGGTAACTAGTAGATAGTAGCAGCAACATGTTGAACATGATAAAGTATAAAAATAAATGATAAGTGTATATAAATATAACATATAACATGTCACTGAGGTTGAACAGTACATGCCATGGCCAGAGCATTCAAACCACACAAAGATCTAGTGAGACAATGGGGATTATTGTTAGAAATTTTTTTTTTCATCCAACAAATCCATATCCAGTGCACATAGCTTTCATTATATTATCTTTATGTCCGTTTGGATCGAAACTTGAGGACGTCGGTCGAGCCTTCACCCCAGCATATCACTTCCTATTCTATTAGAACTAAAACCATTCATTATTCATTATATTGCTCTACATGATTATATGTCTAATCATTCTTTTCACATAAAGTGCGTTCATTAATCCCACCATCATTAATCACATTGTAGGAATCCATTCACAGTCGATGTAAGAACAAGACGTTTCCTATGGACCAAGAGAGAGAGCACTCAGAAGGGCAATAATGGAGGACCTCTCTGTATGGACACACACACACACACACACACACACACACACACACACACGCACACACGTGCAAACATGCACACGCACGCACATGCTCACACACAATGCACACACATGCGTGCATGTACATTCACATTCACATGCACACACACACACACACACACACACACATATAGAATCTCACCCCTTGCTCAACAGGGGCCTTCGTCCGCATGGGAATCCTCATGTTGGAGAGAGGAGAGGGGAGGTGGAGTGTGTGTGGAGCGTGGACGGACGGAACCCGGGATGGCCGGCCTCAGTTCAGCCTCAGTTCCCCCCCCCCCCCCCTCCCCCTCCAGGCCCTGTCAGGTCCGTGAGCGTCCCTCACTCACCGCTGTCCTGCAGCCAGTCAACCAGCCCGCCACGGCTCCGGCCCGGAAAACAACAACAGCCCCCGCCGGGATGAGGGAGCCGGGAGCGGCCCGGACGCTCCGAGGCGGCTCGCGCGCTGCCATCCCCGTCCGGGAGGGGAGACGGGAGGACAGGGTGTGATTTACATTCGAAACAATTGCCAGCCATGGGCCTATCTAGAGCGACAGCTTCCCTGATTACTTCCTGTTTGGAGCAGTCACGCAGGATGTGATGCGTGAGGATAGGGCCGTATCTCTGCCAACCAGGGGATTCTCAAGTGACACACACCTGAATGGCCAGGGTTATTTACTGTGTGTGTGCGTGTGTGTCTCTGTGTGTGTGTGCGTGTGTGTCTGTGTGTGTGTGTGCGTGTGCGTGTGTGTCTGTGGATGCTAGTTGAGAGTTGAGGCCATTCACATGGAAAGAACTGCGAAAAGATTCAGTGAATGGGCAGCAATTTGAAGTGGAAGCGCAGAGCTACAAAGCATGCATAATACTCACATCACTCTATTATATCGGCACAGTTTTCATCCCACTCTTTGGAAAAAATGATTTTGTCTCTTGGATTTTGAGTTAGTTATACTTCTACCTACTTTTGATGAGATATTGTCTCATCAGAAATGGTTCGATGACAGATAAAAAGTAAAGTGGAACGGAGGGAAGGTTCACGGCAGGTACTAGATCTCCTCTGAAGCGCGAGATAATTACAGTTA
>PIJE02003197.1:2500-7500 GCA_002895965.2 Coryphaenoides rupestris | reverse complement strand
AACACCGTGTGTAGACTGGTTATTGTAGGAATACACAAAAAACAATAAGTAGAATATTGCAAAACCAAACACGAAATAAGTTGTAACCCAGGCTCTGTGCTGTCTCCCCGCAGAAGTTATAACTATAGTTATTACAGAGTACGACTGCTGGTTCTGGGATTAGGCTCTTGGCAACTAGTTCCTTAAAGAGACTTCTTACAGGATTTTTACATTCATAAATCACTTTAAATTGCCAATAATGAATGGGTTGTAATCAGAAAATGAGACCTTCCCTGACTCTCTCTGTTGCGTAGAACAACCTGGGGGCTGATTTCTATTAGATACATATATATATGTTTATTTATGATAACTAACATTAGTCTGTGATTGTCGTTGTCTCAACCCACAGAGGTCACACTCCAGCACTCTGAATGATTGAGCTCCAGCAGGCTGCAGTTCACTCGCCGGCCAAAGGGGTCAGTAGTGAGAAGACATTTCTGATTCTGAAACTCGTACCTTTAAGCCAAGAGTGAAACTACCGGTAGTTCTGTAGAAACACAGCAGCAGCAGCAGCAGCAGCAGCAGCAGCAGCAGCAGCAGCAGCAGCAGCCCCAAAGCCAAAGCAATCCTCATTTCCCGGCCTTACAAAAAACGGTCTCAACCCCTGAACCACTAATCCTGCCCTGCGAATGTAACAGAGAACAGTTCCACTCTCGGGGCAATTGTCGTCCCACCTACCTACCTACCCAGAATGCCCCTGGGGGTCCGGGGGGCTTTTTCACAGGAGACGTGAGAGTGATCTTGTTGCTCCCGCGGGCCGGAGCATTCCAGGTTCAGAGTTCAGAGATCAGGTGATGGGAAGATAGATTATGATCAAACAACTTGGATTAGCATAACACCTAAAGTACTAGAAAGTAAAAGCGGTTCAACAAAGAGCCGCAATGAAAAGTAGCTCCTTGTAGACACTTCTAGACACTTCTAGACATACAACGTATTTGATGTAATGGAGTGTGAATCATGGGAAGACACACGGGCAGCGTTTACCAAGCGCCTTCAGAGAGACTCACGTCTGTGTGCTGGGGAGATGGCTCAGAGCTTCCATTCTGTTCTATCAGTTTCCTCTCAGCTGAGTGCTTTTTGAGAGCTTTTTTGTACCGCATGTATGCTTAGTTTTGTTTCTTCACGTGTTTGTTTTTATTTGATTTTCTATTCCTTTCCCCCCCCCCCCCCGATTACAGCCGGCCTTCATTCAGCGAGGCCAAAAAAAAATAAAATCATGAATAAATACAGAAATAATGAAATGAAGGGAATTAGATAATAAAATAATAATAAAATACTCGGGACAGCAGGCTAATGAAGGTATAAGGAGGTGTATATCCAAAGACATATGGGAGATAGTAGATGAATACTAGCTGGAGGAATGAGAGTTCAGAAGGGCGGCGGAGTGCTGTCAGTCACTGTCATGTGTAAGGATAGAGCCGGTTTCAAGCATTCATAATTGCAAGGTTAACAGAACGATTGTCATAATTGCTAGGTTGCCTGCATAATAGCTGGGATGAGAGCAGAAGTGCCATTCTGAGTGCAGTACCAACATCTAAGAACATACAATATGCTAAGGAATGCTAAGTACTGTTAATAATGCCAAGACGTACAGACACGCAAGTTAGTGCTAGGGTTCGCAAGGGTTTCAAGTTTCAAGTTTCAAGTATTTTATTGTCACTTCACAATTTACACGTGAGTATAAGCAGTGAGTGAAAAACCTTTTGTGCAAAATCGCCCGACAGCCGACAGTAATTATAAAGGAATACAAAATAGAATAGAACTACAAAATAGAAATAAAACTGTGCAAAATAGAAATAGAACTATGAATAGAAATTCTGTGTAAATAAGTAAATTAAATATAAAATGAAATGGAATATACAACAAGGGGGTTATGCAGAGTCCAGATGAACTCTGAACAGGTGGGTCTTGAGTCTCTTGCGGAAGCTGGCTCATTCCATCACTAACATGGGGGAAGTGTGTGTGTGTGTGTGTGTGTGTGTGTGTGTGTGTGTGTGTTTGTGTGGGTCCATCGTGTGCCCATGAGATTACTGGTGGTGGGACTGACACGCTTGAGATATCTTGGGCACATTGCTTCTTGTTTTATGGCTTTGAGAGTTGCAGGAATGTCGTGACCGTCGCAGTGTGTGGACGTGGAGGGGGAGTCTTGAAAGGCCAGTTTAAGTGCTTTGTTTTGGAGCGTCTGTGTCTGCAGTTGGTGAGTCGGAACTGCGGTGAGTCCGGGATCCAGCAGCACGGCATATTCAATCGGAAATCAGGCTTTATTGCCTCAGCAATTGCAAACAAGGAATACGTTTTTGTGGAATTGGTGCACAACACTGAACATTAAACAGAGAGTGGAAATGTAAAAAATTGGAACAAAATAGAAGGCGGTGATCTTATGCAGTAGATGCTACACAGTCGATGGTTTCTGGTAATGCTCCGCGCTTTGAGTTTAAGGTCCGGACGTCTGTTTGCCTCCGAGGTGCGGTCGCTGATTACGGGCGCTCCGTCGTTGTGTTGGCGGCGGCGCCTCGCAAGGTCGACTCCGCGGCAACGTGGAAACGAGGAAAAAAATCTGGCAGTTTGGCTGAGCGGGGATCGGGGGGATCGGGCCTCCGCAGAGTGTGATGCTGCTGACAGTTTGTCGTTTTTGTTTTTTTTTGGGGTGGATTGAGTTTGACTGTTCTATTGCGCTGATGCATTCGGATGGATAGAGTTTTTCTTGGCAGTTCGTCGAGGGTGATTTGGAGTTGGTCCGGTGGCATCGGTTGTCTGTAAACTGTGAGATATGGCCTGTGGTGGGCGGAGGGTGCTGCTGTATGTCAAAAAATGGAGATGATGAACAGCGGTGGGCCCCCCCCTTGTGAATGGTGATGAGACGCCTGTGGAGACCTTGAGTTTTATTTCCCGGTGTCGGCGTTGGTCCGGAGTTGCGGACGTTGCTTCCTGTGGATGCGATTGAGTTGGAGTTTGTATAGTTTGAGTCTTTGGTGCCGCGGTTTGTCGAATGCGTTCTCAATGTCAAAGAATATTTGCCAAAGTGAGCTCTCTTGAAGAAGGGGACGGAATGTTTTAGCATTAGCATCTGAGAATGTTGCGGAACATTCCTGCGGAAGCCTGCTTGGTGACGTCTCCCGTGTGTCCTGCACTGTGTGCTCAGTGAGTCATGCTGTGATTATCATCGGGACCGTTCACATGGTGGGCAGTGACAACAGGACTGTAGGTCTGACAACACAGAAGTGGACATTTCCGAAAGGACGCAAGGCTAAACTGAAGGAAACTACAATAAAGGAGTCAGGAGAAGGCCTCAGCATCAGACGTCTTGGTGACAGTGGCAATGGGAATGCCAACTGGGAGCTAATGCTACGTGCGAGGAACATGTATACAGAGGCCTTTTAAATAAACCAGTAGTGACATAAAGAGGCTAATATCTATTATTATTCGGAGACATTTTTCCAGGACATAACCCGTAACGATGGGTGAGCTAAACTGGGACTCCAGGAAGTACATCCATCCATGTGAAGAATCCAGGAGGAAGGAGAGATAATCCTGTCACAACTTCCGAAGGCCGACAGGTGGGATCGGATTTCCTGGCTGGGAGAGGAAAAGAGGAAAAACGAGAGAGGGAGAGAGGTGTGTGTGTGTGTGTGTGTGTGTGTGTGTGTGTGTGTGTGTGGAAAGCGAGGCTAGATAACTTTGCATTACCCTGGGGCGGTGTAATTATATCTGAGGAAGAGATAAATGTCCCTTTAAAAATGCAATCCCTTACATACACTCTGGTTTGTACTAACACACACACACACACACACACATACACACACACACATGCTGTACATGCACACACACACACACACACTCACCCTCCCAGCCTTTGCAGAACATGGCTATTTTTGCACAGGGTGAGACTGAGCGAACGATTGCTCTGAACTGCACCCCAGGGCCTCGACTGGAGCCACGTAACCCAGCTAGGGTAGAACACACACACACACACACACACACACACACACACACACACACACACACACCACACACACACACACACACACACGACACACACACACACACACACACACTCAAGCGATCCGGGCAGTGGACTGGCGGCGGTGTGCGAGGGAAATGGGTGATAAAACGCTCATTTTCTTTCATTGCGAGGTCGTTTGTCTCCGTCGCCACGGCGACTTGCCAGTCACGGAGACGCCGGGCGCCGCAGCGGGCCGAGTCCCATCAGCCGCTCATCCATCATCCACACTGTTTACTGTTACGCTCGCGCCCGTTTCCTGTCTGACTGGCTCTAGCCACACCTCCGCATCATAACCACACACACACACACAACACAACACACACATAACAAACACACACACACACACACACACACACACACACACCACTAACCACACAATACAACACACACACACACACCATAACACACACACACTCTCACACACACACACACACACACACACACACACACACACACATACACCCACGTTAGAGAGAGGCTGGCAGTGGGGCTTGGCAGCGATACACCTGTATGCCTCCAGTCCCCCCCCCACCCCCCAAGCCAAAGGTGTCCTACAACCTCCCCCCACCCAATCCCCCCTCCCCCACTGTGTTAAACCTGCAGTAAATGCGTATAATACAACCTGATAACTTGACATCTGGAGCGTGACAGGTACGCATTGTGTGTTGTGCGCGCAGGCGTGTGTGTGTGTGTGTGTGTGTGTGTATGTGTGTTGTGCGTGTGTGTGTGTGTGTGTTGTGTGTGTTTTTATCTGTGTGTGTTGTGTGTGTGTTGTGTGTGTTGTGTGTGTGTGGTGTGCAGTGCGTGTGTGTGTGTGTTGTGTGTGTGTGTGTGTGTGTGTGTGTGTGTGTGTGTGTGTGTGTGTGTGTTGTGTGTGTGTGTGTGTGGTTGTGTGGTGTGTTGTGTACGACAGCGGTGTGTGTGTGAACCAGGTGACGGACATCTCTGGTGTGTTGTG
>PIJE02003196.1:34231-45395 GCA_002895965.2 Coryphaenoides rupestris | reverse complement strand
AACCTGGAGTTTGATGTTTGGCATGACACCCGCAAAGGTACCCGCATTTAGTTTGATATTTGGGGTAATAGCCAGGGTATCAGGTGTTAACATGTATAATGTAGTTCTAGAATGATTCAACATGCTTGTTGTGCTCACCCAGAGATGCAGAAGATGGATTACATGGTGTTTGCAGGGAAACAGTACTTCCTGGGTGACAAATGTCAGGTTAGAAACTCTTCACCGTACCGGAATATAAAGTAGTTCAACTTCTTCACCCATATCTTGGTGTTGACTAGTTGACCTACTACTCCTGTATCTTGGTGTTGACCTACTACTCCTGTATCTTGGAGTGCTAGGTGCGCCTGGAGACCAAGGGCAGGTACTACAACGCGTTCATCCAGGAGGTCGGCACTCACTCCTCTGCTGTCAGCGTGTTCATCGAGGAGCTGGGACAGAAGTAGGCCCAATACTCACCACTCTTGTACTAATACACCCGTACAAAGTAGTACTCTAGTATTAATACACCCCTGTGAAGTAGTACTCTCGTACTAATACACCCGTATGAAGTAGTACTCTCGTATTAATACACCTGTATGAAGTAGTACTGTGTGTGTGTATACATATACACTATGTGTGTGTGTGTGTGTGTGTGTGTGTGTGTTAGACACCTGGTTCCTCTTGCCAACCTGAAGCCAGTCAACCTGGTTCCTGCCTGGAATGTTGTTCCTACGCGAAAAGGACAAGGTACTATAATAATGTACTATCTTATGGTACTGTAGTATTATAATAATGTACTATCTTATGATAACTAGGTACTGTAGTATTATATTATTCCTGTCTCTCTACCCGTCTGTCTCTATATCCCGTCTGTCTCTATATCCCATCTGTCTCTATGCCCGTCTGTCTCTATGCCCGTCTGTATCTATATCCCGTCTGTCTCTATACCTGTCTGTCTGTCTAGAGGGGGAAAGTCGAAGCCAGCGCCAGCGGCATCGTTACTTCAGGAAGTCTCGTGGTGGCGGGAAGGGGGCGGAGCTACTGGTGGTGACCTCATCCTACGGGGGACGGCCCTCCTCCCAGACGCCCCTCCCCCCCCGATTCCAGCCCACCGCACCCCCCCGCCCGGGGCTCCACCCCCCTCCCCCGTCCCCAGGGGGTGTGACCTACGACCCCTACGGCCCCCACTCAGCCAGACCGCCCCGCTACGGAACACCCAGGTCTGCCCCGTCGTGATGTCATCGTGATGTCATCGTGATGTCATCGTGATGTCACTGTGATGTCACACCCTGTCTGTCTCTCTCTCTCTCTGTCTCTCTCCCTGTCTGTCTGTCTCTTCTGGTCAGAAGCTCCACGCGTTTTCTGAACCGGCAGCTGATTGGCCCCCAGCTGGCCTATTACCACCCGGGAAGGCGTTGTTACCACGGTTACGACAACTATGCCTTCCGCTCCCGGTGAGTAGTACCATCACAATACACATTACATATGAATACACAGTACCACCACAATACACATTACATATGAATACACAGTACCACCACAATACACATTACATATGAATACACAGTACCACCACAATACACATTACATATGAATACACAGTACCACCACAATACACATGACATATGAATACACAGTACCACTACCCTGGAAATCCAGAGTTCTCGCGAGAGCACAATTAGAATTTGCTCAGCGAGTACTCTGGTAACGAGTAACATGCTCATTAGCTATGCCCATTGTTTCGAACATCAACCAATATTGAATAAAGAGATGCAACCGAGTTGTCGGTTTATGGATGTTTAATAGAAACTGCGCATGGTACCGAGCATGGGCGTAGAATTTAGTGGGGACGCTGGGGACATGTCCCCACCAATTAACGGAGCACCCCCCCCCCCCCCATCAGAACCGCAAATTAACGGAGCACCCCCCCCCCATCAGAACCGCGAATTAACGGAGCACCCCCCCCCATCAGAACCACTAATTAACGGAGCACCCCCCCCCATCAGAACCACTAATTAACGGAGCACCCCCCCCCATCAGAACCACTAATTAACAGAGCACCCCCCCCCCCATCAGAACCGCGAATTAACGGAGCACCCCCCCCATCAGAACCGCAAATTAACGAGCACACCCCCCCATCAGAACCGCGAATTAACGGAGCACCCCCCCCCATCAGAACCGCGAATTAACGGAGCCCCCCCCCCCCATCAGAACCGCGAATTAACGGAGCACCCCCCCCAGACAAAAAATAACATGTTTTCAAAGTCATTAGAACTGTAATGGTTTTATTAAGTAAAAAAAAGTGGTATCGGTGCATCCCTAGTTTGTACAGATACTCAGTCAACATTTTCGATAGCCATCTTGCAATGTTTACTGACTGATTCCGGACTGATTCCATCGCAGCGCTGACGTCATCTGTTTAGCCCGCCTCTGGCCCGCCTATATCAGATACACCGATGTGATTGGTTGATGTTCGAAACAACGGGCATAGCTAATGAGCAATGTTAAGATAAGATAAGATAAGATAAGATAAAATAATATAATATAATATAAGATAAGATAGGATATATATATAGGAAGATAAGAACTTTATTAATCCTGAAGGAAATTCTTGTGCCAGGTTGCATAGCAATACAGTACAATAAAACAATATGGAAAACAACAGAGTACAGAGACAGGTCATTAAGGAGCAGGTAGGGGTTAGACGGTACAGAGACAGGTCATTAAGGAGCAGGTAGGGGTTAGACAGTACAGAGACAGGTCATTAAGGAGCAGGTAGGGGTTAGACGAGTACAGAGACAGGTCATTAAGGAGCAGGTAGGGGTTAGACAGTACAGAGACAGGTCATTAAGGAGCAGGTAGGGGTTAGACAGTAACAGAGAGCAGGTAGGGGTTAGACAGTACAGAAGACAGGTCATTAAGGAGCAGGTAGGGGTTAGACAGTACAGAGACAGGTCATTAAGGAGGCAGGTAGGGGTTAAGACAGTACAGAGACAGGTCATTAAGGAGCAGGTAGGGGTTAGACGGTACAGAGACAGGTCATTAAGGAGCAGGTAGGGGTTAGACAGTACAGAGACAGGTCATTAAGGAGCAGGTAGGGGTTAGACAGTACAGAGACAGGTCATTAATTAGGCAGGTAGGGGTTAGACAGTACAGAGACAGGTCATTAAGGAGCAGGTAGGGGTTAGACGGTACTGAGACAGGTCATTAAGGAGCAGGTAGGGGTTAGACGGTACTGAGACAGGTCATTAAGGAGCAGGTAGGGGTTAGACGGTACAGAGACAGGTCATTAAGGAGCAGGTAGGGGTTAGACAGTACAGAGACAGGTCATTAAGGAGCAGGTAGGGGTTAGACGGTACAGAGACAGGTCATTAAGGAGCAGGTAGGGGTTAGACAGTACAGAGACAGTTCATTAAGGAGCAGGTAGGGGTTAGACAGTAAGGTGACGGGTCATTCTGGGGTCCAGTGTGGGTAGATGCCTTATGGGACTATGAGTTCACGGAGGTGGATCTGATTGATGGAACCATAGAAGAAGAGATCCTGGTGGGCGGAGACCAAGCCTTCACTCTGCTGTACAACTGCTTGCTGCCCTATGCTGCAGCCCAGCAGGGGGAGGAGTCTGTCCAGGTAGGGGGCGGTGTTACTGTGGTCTCCATTTTGTGTGTGTGTGTTACTGTGGTCTCCAGAGTGTGTGTGTGTGTGTGTGCGTGTGTCCGTGTGTCCCCAGAACCTGTGGGAGGTGCTAGGAGATGGAGGGCGTTCCCCCCGGAGACTGGTGGCTCTGCTAGCCTACCTGGTCCTGAGGGGGCGGGGCAGAGCAGCCACTGCCCAGCAGAGAAGCTCCGCCCTCCAGGCCGCCTCCCTCTACCTGCTGCTGCTGGGTGTTCCTGGTAAGAGAGAGAGAGACACACACACACACCTACCCCTCCACCTCCACACACACACCTCCACTAGCTCAAGTGTTCTGTGCTGTGATTGGATGTTGATGTTGTGTTCCTGTGCTCCAGGTAGCATTGCCAGCCAGGTGTTCCACCAGGTGTTGTTTGACACCTGCTCAGACCTGCCGTCTCACTGCTGGCCGCAGGACGTGGCCAAGAAACGCAAGAAAGACACGGTGAAGGGTAGCAAGACAGACAGCAAGCGATCCAGACCTCCACGCAGCCAGCAGGAGGTCAGACCCAGGACATGATCACTCTGATCCAGATCAGAGTGATAAAATGGTACAAATCCAAAACATATTTCATGGTGAGCCTGTAGTTTGGTAATCATCCTCCACCACCCCCCCCCACCCCCCAGGTGGAGGATGAGGAAGAGGAGGAGGAGGAGGAGGAGGAGGAGGTGCACCTCTCAGTCCAGGACCTGGTGACCATCAGAGAGGGAGTGGTTCTCCTGGTCCAGAGCCTCCTCAGACTCCTCAGAACCTTTTCCCTGAAGGAGAAGCGTCAGAGCGCTACCAACTGTACCCAGGTCCTGCTAACACCCCGGCTCGCCCACCTTTCACTTGTCTTGCAGTATTGATCATTGGTTATTGATTTATTGATGAATTACTTGCTGTCTGTCTCTCAGATCTTCACTAAGCTTCTTTACTTTGAGCCGGCGCCACAGGACCTGAGCTTCTCTGATCAACAGTGAGTTGTTAACCTACCTGTCTGTCTGTCTGTCCGTCCGTCTGTGTTCCTGTCCTCCATGACTGGCAGCGATGGTCATGTGTTCTTCATACATTGGGGATGTGTTGATGGGTGTGTGTTCCTCAGGGATGTGTGTGTGTGTTCCTCAGGGATGTGTTGATGTGTGTGTTCCTCAGGGATGTGTTGATGGGTGTGTGTTCCTCAGGGATGTGTTAATGGGTGTGTGTTCCTCAGGGATGTGTTAATGGGTGTATGTTCCTCAGGGATGTGTTAATGGGTGTGTGTGTTCCTCAGGGATGTGTTGATGGGTGTGTGTGTTCCTCAGGGATGTGTTAATGGGTGTGTGTTCCTCAGGGATGTGTTAATGGGTGTGTGTGTGTTCCTCAGGGATGTGTTGATGGGTGGGTGTGTTCCTCAGGGATGTGTTGATGGGTGTGTGTGTTCCTCAGGGATGTGTTAATGGGTGTGTGTTCCTCAGGTATGTGTTGATGGGTGTGTGTGTTCCTCAGGGATGTGTTAATGGGTGTGTTCCTCAGGTATGTGTTGATGGGTGTGTGTGTTCCTCAGGGATGTGTTAATGGGTGTGTGTGTGTGTTCCTCAGGGATGTGTTAATGGGTGTGTGTGTGTGTGTTCCTCAGGGATGTGTTGATGGGTGTGTGTGTTCCTCAGGGATGTGTTAATGGGTGTGTGTTCCTCAGGTATGTGTTGATGGGTGTGTGTGTTCCTCAGGGATGTGTTAATGGGTGTGTGTTCCTCAGGGATGTGTCCAGGCTGAAGACCCTCCCACAGTTGGCTTTCTGTGGCCTCCACCTCCTCCTCTCTTGTTACCACGGAGACCAGAAGGAGGTAGCACACATCCCAGAATACTCTCAAGATCCCAGCTATACACACACACACTATTGTATGTCTTGTAGACTGTGTGTGTGTGTGTGTGTCTGTGTGTATGTGTGTAGAGCCTGAGGAGGGTGTTCCATCGGCTCCTCTATGTGATCCTGATGATGAAGAGGATGGACAGAGGAAGGCCCGCCCCCCTGGCCATCTCACACACCACCATGGCCGTCCGTGGCCACGCCCTCCAGTTTGTCTGGTACACACCACTTCATGCTGCCTGCTGTCATATTCACTGTGTGACCTCTGACCTCTGTGGATGTCTTAATACTGTGTGTGTGTGTGTGCGCAGTCACCTGGTAGAGGACATGAAGGAGGCTGCCCTGCCTTTTGTGAAGATCCTCCTGCAACACATCTGTTTCCAGGTCAGAGGTCAACAAACCCACACTGAATCTCATGATCTCGTATTAGATGGCACCTGATTCACTGGTATTACACCTGTCAGATAGATCCAGAGTCACTCCAGTTTAGACCTGTCAGATAGATCCAGAGTCACTCCAGTTTAGACCTGTCAGATAGATCCAGAGTCACTCCAGTTTAGACCTATCAGAAGGATCCAGAGTCACTCCAGTTTAGACCTATCAGAAGGATCCAGAGTCACTCCAGTTTAGACCTATCAGAAGGATCCAGAGTCACTCCAGTTTAGACCTATCAGAAGGATCCAGAGTCACTCCAGTTTAGACCTATCAGAAGGATCCAGAGTCACTCCAGTTTAGACCTATCAGAAGGATCCAGAGTCACTCCAGTTTAGACCTATCAGAAGGATCCAGAGTCACTCCAGTTTAGACCTATCGGAAGGATCCAGAGTCACTCCAGTTTAGACCTATCGGAAGGATCCAGTCACTCCAGTTTAGACCTATCGGAAGGATCCAGTCACTCCAGTTTAGACCTATCAGAAGGATCCAGTCACTCCAGTTTAGACCTATCAGAAGGATCCAGTCACTCCAGTTTAGACCTATCAGAAGGATCCAGTCACTCCAGTTTAGACCTATCAGAAGGATCCAGTCACTCCAGTTTAGACCTATCAGAAGGATCCAGTCACTCCAGTTTAGACCTATCAGAAGGATCCAGTCACTCCAGTTTAGACCTGTAGTCCAGTTCTCATGAATCTCCGTCTGTTCAGATGGTGGAGAAGAGCGAGTTCCGTTGCCATGGCTCCCAGGCGGTGGGGGTGCTGGTGTCTCTGCTGCCCGACGACGACTACGCCTCCTACGTCAGGTGGCTCTCTGGATACTCCAGACACTCCAAGGTAACACCCCCACCAGACCACCTCCACCCAGACACGCCAGGGTAACACCACCACCTCCACCAGACCACCTCCACCCAGACACTACAATGTAACACCACCACCTCCACCAGACACTCCAAGGTAACACCACC
Organism: Coryphaenoides rupestris; assembly: GCA_002895965.2. Classification (NCBI taxonomy): domain Eukaryota; kingdom Metazoa; phylum Chordata; class Actinopteri; order Gadiformes; family Macrouridae; genus Coryphaenoides; species Coryphaenoides rupestris. Next base: position 38,519 of record PIJE02003196.1, on the reverse strand, counting down.
ACCTCCACCAGACACTCCAGAGTAACACCACCACCTCCAACCAGACACTCCAAGGTAACACCACCACCTCCACCAGACCACCTCCACCCAGACACACCAGGGTAACACCTCCACCAGACCAACTCCACCCAGACACTCCAAGGTAACACCACCACCTCCACCAGACCACCTCCACCCAGACACTCCAAGGTAACACCACCACCTCCACCAGACCACCTCCACCCAGACACGCCAGCGTAACACCACCACCTCCACCAGACCACCTCCACCCAGACACTCCAGAGTAACACCACCACCTCCACCCAGACACTCCAAGGTAACACCACCACCTCCACCCAGACACTCCAAGGTAACACCACCACCTCCACCAGACCACCTCCACCCAGACACTCCAGGGTAACACCACCACCAGACCACCTCCACCCAGACACTCCAAGGTAACACCACCACCTCCACCCAGACACTCCAAGGTAACACCACCACCTCCACCCAGACACTCCAAGGTAACACCACCACCTCCACCAGACCACCTCCACCCAGACACTCCAGGGTAACGCCACCACCTCCACCCAGACACTCCAGAGTAACACCACCACCTCCACCAGACCACCTCCACCCAGACACTCCAAGGTAACACCACCTCCACCAGACCACCTCCACCCAGACACTCCAGGGTAACACCACCACCTCCACCAGACCACCTCCACCCAGACACTCCAGGGTAACACCACCACCTCCACCCAAACACTCCAGGGTAACACCACCACCTCCACCAGACCACCTCCACCCAAACACGCCAGGGTAACACCACCACCTCCACCCAGACACTCCAAGGTAACACCTCCACCAGACACTCCAGGGTAACACCACCACCAGACCACCTCCACCCAGACACTCCAAGGTAACACCACCACCTCCACCCAGACACTCCAAGGTAACACCACCACCTCCAGACCACCTCCACCCAGACACATCCAGGGTAACGCCAACCCACCTTCCATCCCAGAACTCCAGAGTAACACCACCACCATCCACCAGACCACCGTCCACCCAGACACTTCCAAAGGTAACAACCACCTCCACCAGACCACCTCCACCCAGACACTCCAGGGTAACACCACCACCTCCACCCAGACACTCCAAGGTAACACCACCACCTCCACCAGACCACCTCCACCCAGACACTCCAGGGTAACACCACCACCTCCACCCAGACACTCCAGGGTAACACCACCACCTCCACCAGACCACCTCCACCCAAACACGCCAGGGTAACACCACCACCTCCACCAGACACTCTAGGGTAACACCTCCACTGTTGTTCTAGTGGTTATATATTATGTTATATATATATTATATATATTATATAATGTGTATATACTGTATATGTTGTTCTAGTGGTTATATATTATGTTATATATTATGTTATATATATTATATAATGTGTATATACTGTATATGTTGTTCTAGTGGTTATATATTATATAATGTGTATATACTGTATATATGTTCTCGTGGTTATATATTATGTTATATGTATTATATTATATAATGTGTCTATATGTTCTAGTGGTTATATATTATGTTATATATATATTATATAAAGTGTGTATATGTTGATCTAGATGGTGTACAGGCTGTTTGCGGTGGACGTGGTCATGGTTCTGCTGCAGCAGCCTGAGCGCTCTGCTGGTGTGGGCATGGCAGGAGGCGTGGCCTCTGTCCTGCCCCACCGCTACCTGGTGCACGACCTGCTCTTCAGCCGCCGCGCAGACTCCTCCCCGACTGTGCGGAGCCACGCCCTCTCCTGCCTGGCCCAGGTGCTGGAGCTGCCGTCACTCAACGCCTCGCGCGCCGTCCACGACCTGTTCACCTGTATGTACACACACACGCGCACACACACATACACGTGCGCACACACACACACTAGTGGAATGCAAATTGCACACCATATTTCTTGGAGATACTGTCACTCTAACGTGTGTGTCTGTCTGTCTGTCTGTCTGTCTGTCTGTCTCTCTCTCTCTGTCTCTCTCTCTCTGTCTCTCTGTATGTCTGTATGTCTCTCTGTGTCTGTGTCTGTCTGTCTAGCTGGGATTGCCACAGTCCTGGAGGGAGATACCACTGAAGGTACTCAACTTAATACTTAACACGCATCACACATCATACTGTGATTGGTTGGACGTTTCTCAGGGATCTCTCGCGTGTGATTGGTTGAGAGCTGGATGTGTCTCGGGGAGCTCTCGCGTGTGATTGGTTGAGAGCTGGACGTGTCTTGGGGAGCTCTCGCGTGTGATTGGTTGAGAGCTGGACGTGTCTTGGGGAGCTCTCGCGTGTGATTGGTTGAGAGCTGGACGTGTCTTGGGGAGCTCTCGCGTGTGATTGGTTCTGGGGGGCGGGGCTCCGTTAATCGCGTCCTTGCGTTACTACGTCACTACGCATGTAAACACCGAGACATGTGGATGTCCGCATTTGCGGAGAGTGGAAAAATGTCCAACCCACGGTCCAAGGTCTGGTTACATTTAGTAAAAAGTAGGGACGTGCTAAATGCAATATTTGTGATCAGACCATCGCTGACGGCAACACTTCTAATTTAATGAAGCGTTTAATCTCTGACGTCATTAACCTGAGACAAGAGAGCTGCACTGTGTTTGACTGTAAACACGACTACTGACGTCACTACTAGTGGGAACGATAACGGGGAACAGACTGCTTCCTCAACATGGATAGAGTCAGTTAAAAATGTGGACATTTTAAACTTAACATGCATCAATCTGGTGCAATTTGAGAGCTTCTTTCTCTGTGTGTGAATAAAACTATAAGTGTTAAAACTATAAGGCATAATAAGTGTTAAAACTATAAGACATAATAAGTGTTAAAACTATAAGGCATAATAAGTGTTAAAACTATAAGTGTTAAAACTAGGGATGCACCGATACCACTTTTTTTCAGACCGAGTACAAGTACAAGTACTTACATTTGGGTACTTGCCGATACCGAATACCGATACCGAGTACTTAATAAAACCATTACAGTTCTAATGACTTTGAAAACATGTTTTATTTTCAATCAGATGTTCCTCTCTTTCTGACTGTGAACAAATTAAACAAATATAACTTAAATTAATAATTTAATAATTAATAATTTCAATTAAATGTAACCTATTCAGAACCATCCAACATACGTCAGTCGGATATTCGGTACCAAGGACGTGTTGTTGTTTAGGACATTGGTGGACATCACAGATGTTGCGCCAAGGATGCGCAATGATGACGCTCCCGTGAGATCTCTGGTGGGGGGGGGGCTCCGTTAATTCGCGGTTCTGATGGGGGGTTCTCCGTTAATTCGCGGTTCTGATGGGGGGGGTGCTCCGTTAATTCGCGGTTCTGATGGGGGGGTTCTCCGTTAATTCGCGGTTCTGATGGGGGGGGGGGGCTCCGTTAATTCGCGGTTCTGATCTCATGCGATCTCTCGTTGCTATTAAACATCCATAAACGCCAACTCGGTCTCATCTCTTTATTTCAATATTCCTTGGCTAAGAATATTACAAGGTTAACGTTGCGTTGCCAAAGTGGTATCGGTGCGGTTGTATCGGAGTAGTTTAACGAGTACGAGTACGAGTACATGAGCACAGTATCGGACCGATACCGAATACTGGTATCGGTATCGGTGCATCCCTAGTTAAAACTATAAGGCATAATAAGTGTTAAAACTATAAGACATAATAAGTGTTAAAACTATAAGACATAATAAGTGTTAAAACTATAAGGCATAATAAGTGTTAAAACTATAAGGCATAATAAGTGTTAAAACTATAAGACATAATAAGTGTTAAAACTATAAGACATAATAAGTGTTAAAACTATAAGACATAATAAGTGGTTAAAACTATAAGACATAAATAAGTGTTTTAAACTATAAGACATAATAAGTGTTAAAAACTATTAAGACATAATAAGTAGTTAAAAACTATAAGACATAATAAGTGTTTAAAACTATAAGACATAATAAGTGTTAAACTATAGACATATAAGTGTTAAAACTATAAGACATAATAAGTGTTAAAACTATAAGACATAATAAGTGTTAAAACTATAAGTGTTAAAACTATAAGACATAATAAGTGTTAAAACTATAAGACATAATAAGTGTTAAAACTATAGGGATGCACCGATACCACTTTTTTTCAGACCGAGTACAAGTACAAGTACTTACATTTGGGTACTTGCCGATACCGAATACCGATACGAGTACTTAATAAAACCATTACAGTTCTAATGACTTTGAA
>PIJE02003196.1:15000-33801 GCA_002895965.2 Coryphaenoides rupestris | reverse complement strand
CGTCATGGGGATGACACCTCTTCAGGAACCATGAAGGCCTGGGGCAGAGGTCAGAGGTCAGCACTCCAGGGTTCTTTAGAATAGTATAGCAGCATGTGACCTTGAGCCTTGAACTACAACCGGGTTCCTATTGGCTCAGAAGGTTTCCTGAACTACAGCCAGGTTCCTATTGGCTCAGAAGGTTTCCTGAACTACAGCTGGGTTCCTATTGGCTCAGAAGGCTTCCTGAACTACAGCTGGGTTCCTATTGGCTGAGTGTTCACCTGCAGAGCAGACTTCCTGACGGCTGTCTTGGGGTCAGCCAGGCGCCTCATTAGGAGGGCCAGGTTCTCCTTTGCTGCAGAACACCACAGACACACGACATGTTAATGTGTCTTAACATGTGGCAACATGCATGTGTTAACATACATGGTAGCGTGTTAACACACACGTGGCAACATGTTAGCATGTTAACATAGATGTCAAAGTGTGCATTAACATGTGGGCACATGCATGTGTTCACAGTAGAGGGTAGTAGGGGGTAGTAATAGTAGAGGGTAGTAGGGGTTAGTGATAGTAGAGGCTAGTAGGGGTTAGTGATAGTAGGGGTTAGTAATAGTAGAGGGTAGTAGGGGTTAGTGATAGTAGAGGCTAGTAGGGGTTAGTGATAGTGGGGGTTAGTAATAGTAGAGGGTAGTAGGGGTGAGTGAAAGTTAGGGCTGGGTATCGAAATTCGGTACCGACCGAATCACTGCGGTACTACCGAGCACCGGCAGAGGTCAGAACATTCGGTGCCAAACTTCGGTACCTTTTTTTTCTTTCCCTCGTCTCTCATCCAATCACGATATTTGTTCTAAAATCTAACGTGACTGCTGGTTTAGGTGGCGGTATCAAGGGCGGATTTTTGTTTGGACATCACAGATATTGCGCCAAGGATGCGCAATGACGCTCCCGTGAGGCGCGCGTCGGGCTCCGAGTCAGCGTCTCTGGGGGGCGGGGCTCCGTTAATCGCGTCCTTGCGTTACTACGTCACTACGCATGTAAACACCGAGACATGTGGATGTCCGCATTTGCGGAGAGTGGAAAAATGTCCAACCCACGGTCCAAGGTCTGGTTACATTTAGTAAAAAGTAGGGACGTGCTAAATGCAATATTTGTGATCAGACCATCGCTGACGGCAACACTTCTAATTTAATGAAGCGTTTAATCTCTGACGTCATTAACCTGAGACAAGAGAGCTGCACTGTGTTTGACTGTAAACACGACTACTGACGTCACTACTAGTGGGAACGATAACGGGGAACAGACTGCTTCCTCAACATGGATAGAGTCAGTTAAAAATGTGGACATTTTAAACTTAACATGCATCAATCTGGTGCAATTTGAGAGCTTATTTCTCTGTGTGTGAATAAAACTATAAGTGTTAAAACTATAAGGCATAATAAGTGTTAAAACTATAAGACATAATAAGTGTTAAAACTATAAGGCATAATAAGTGTTAAAACTATAAGTGTTAAAACTAGGGATGCACCGATACCACTTTTTTTCAGACCGAGTACAAGTACAAGTACTTACATTTGGGTACTTGCCGATACCGAATACCGATACCGAGTACTTAATAAAACCATTACAGTTCTAATGACTTTGAAAACATGTTTTATTTTCAATCAGATGTTCCTCTCTTTCTGACTGTGAACAAATTAAACAAATATAACTTAAATTAATAATTTAATAATTAATAATTTCAATTAAATGTAACCTATTCAGAACCATCCAACATACGTCAGTCGGATATTCGGTACCAAGGACGTGTTGTTGTTTAGGACATTGGTGGACATCACAGATGTTGCGCCAAGGATGCGCAATGATGACGCTCCCGTGAGATCTCTGGTGGGGGGGGGGCTCCGTTAATTCGCGGTTCTGATGGGGGGTTCTCCGTTAATTCGCGGTTCTGATGGGGGGGGTGCTCCGTTAATTCGCGGTTCTGATGGGGGGGTTCTCCGTTAATTCGCGGTTCTGATGGGGGGGGGGGGGCTCCGTTAATTCGCGGTTCTGATCTCATGCGATCTCTCGTTGCTATTAAACATCCATAAACGCCAACTCGGTCTCATCTCTTTATTTCAATATTCCTTGGCTAAGAATATTACAAGGTTAACGTTGCGTTGCCAAAGTGGTATCGGTGCGGTTGTATCGGAGTAGTTTAACGAGTACAAGTACATGAGCACAGTATCGGACCGATACCGAATACTGGTATCGGTATCGGTGCATCCCTAGTTAAAACTATAAGGCATAATAAGTGTTAAAACTATAAGACATAATAAGTGTTAAAACTATAAGACATAATAAGTGTTAAAACTATAAGGCATAATAAGTGTTAAAACTATAAGACATAATAAGTGTTAAAACTATAAGACATAATAAGTGTTAAAACTATAAGACATAATAAGTGTTAAAACTATAAGACATAATAAGTGTTAAAACTATAAGACATAATAAGTGTTAAAAACTATAAGACATAATAAGTGTTAAACTATAAGACATAATAAGTGTTAAAACTATAAGACATAATAAGTGGTTTAAAACTATAAGACATAATAAGTGTTAAAAACTATAAGACATAATAAGTGTTAAAACTATAAGACATAATAAGTGTTAAAACTATAAGACATAATAAGTGTTAAAACTATAAAGACATAATAAGTGTTAAAACTATAAGACATATAAGTGTTAAAACTATAATGGCATAATAAGTGTTAAAACTATAAGACATAATAAGTGTTAAAAACTATAAGCATAATAAGTGGTTAAAACTATAAGACATAATAAGTGTTAAAAACTATAGGCATAATAAGTGTTAAACTATAAGACATAATAAGTGTTAAAACCTATAAGACATAATAAGTGTTAAACTATAGACATAATAAGTGTTAAAACTATAAGACATAATAAGTGTTAAAACTATAAGCATAATAAGTGTTAAAAACTATAAGACATAATAAGTGTTAAAACTATAAGACATAATAAGTGTTAAAACTATAAGGCATAATAAGTGTTAAAACTATAAGTGTTAAAACTATAAGACATAATAAGTGTTAAAACTATAAGACATAATAAGTGTTAAAACTATAAGGCATAATAAGTTGTTAAAACTATAAGGCATAATAAGTGTTTAAAACTATAAGACATAATAAGTGTTAAAACTATAAGAGCATAATAGTGGTTGAAAACTATAAGCATTAATAAGTGTTAAACTATAAGGCATAATAAGTGTTAAAACTAAACTATAAGTGTTAAAACTATAAGAACATAATAAGTGTTAAAACTATAGGCAATAATAAGTGTTAAAACTAAGGTAAAACTATAAATAAGTGTTATAAACGTATAAGACATAATAAGTGTTAAAACTATAGGCATAATAAGTGTTAAAACTATAAGTGTTAAAACTATAAGACATAATAAGTGTTAAAACTATAAGACATAATAAGTGTTAAAACTATAAGGCATAATAAGTGTTTAAACTTAAAATAAGTGTTTAAACTATAAGACATAATAAGTGTTAAACCTATAAGGTCAAATAAGTGTTAAAAACTATAAGACATAAGTGTTTTAAAACTATGAAGACATAATAAGTGTTAAACTATAAGACATAATAAGTGTTAAAACTATAAGACATAATAAGTGTTAAAACTATAAGACATAATAAGTGTTAAAACTATAAGACATAATAAGGTGTTTAAAACTATAAAAGTTGTTAAAACTATAAGACATAATAAGTGTTAAAACTATAGACATAATAAGTGTTAAAACTATAAGGCATAATAAGTGTTTAAAACTATAAGTGTAAAACTATAAGACATAATAAGTGTTAAAACTATAAGGCATAATAAGTGTTAAAACTATAAGGCATAATAAGTGTTAAAACTATAAGTGTTAAAACTATAAGACATAATAAGTGTTTAAAACTATAAGGCATAATAAGTGTTTTAAAAACCTATAATGTTAACTATAATAAGTGTTAAAAACTATAAGCATAATAAGGTTAAAAACTTAAACTAATAATGTTAAAACTATAAGACATTAAGTAAGTGTTAAAACTATAAGTGTTAAAACTATAAGACATAATAAGTGTTAAAACTATAAGACATAATAAGTTTAAAACTATAAGACATAAGTGTTAAAACTATAAGAACATAATAAGTGTTAAAACTATAAGACATAATAAGTGGTTAAAACTATAAACATAATAAGGTAAACTATAAGTGTTAAAACTATAAGACATAATAAGTGTTAAAACTATAAGACATAATAAGTGTTAAAACTATAAGACATAATAAGTGTTAAAACTATAAGACATAATAAGTGTTAAAACTATAAGACATAATAAGTGTTAAAACTATAAGACATAATAAGTGTTAAAACTATAAGACATAATAAGTGTTAAAACTATAAGACATAATAAGTGTTAAAACTATAAGACATAATCTGGTGAACTTAGAGGGGGGGTGGGATCATTAAAGCTCAGTTTTCATTCTGCTGTGGGCCGACACAAATAAATCAATGTATGGGAAACACGGCCTAGTTTACTAATTGTCTAAGTGAAAAAGGAGCAATAAATATTTCATACTTGAAATGAATGACACTTGGACTCTTTCTATTTGTAAAAACTAATGTAAAAAGACTTGTATTACAGTAAAAACATGTTCCGGCCATTGCATTATGAAATGTGCTTTTATTTACACATAGGTATCAAAGAAAGTATGGTTCTGGCACCGGTATGGAAACTCAGGTACCGATACCGGTACCGGTATCGAAACATTTTAAACGATACCCAGCCCTAGTGATAGTAGAGGCTAGTAGGGGTTAGTGATAGTAGAGGGTAGTAGGGGTTAGTGATAGTGGGGGTTAGTGATAGTCGAGCCTTACCATCACAGCCGCTGTGTTCTCCTGTGCTGCTGCTGCTGATCTCCACCGTCTTAAAGGACAGCGTGCGATATGTCTTCTGAGTCTGCTGGCCGCCAAGCGTCCCTGAGGGCAACCAATCACACGCGAGAGATCCCTGAGACACATCCAGCTCTCAACCAATCACACGCGAGAGCTCCCCAAGACACGTCCAGCTCTCAACCAATCACACGCGAGAGATCCCTGAGACACGTCCAGCTCTCAACCAATCACACGCGAGAGCTCCCCAAGACACGTCCAGCTCTCAACCAATCACACGCGAGAGCTCCCCAAGACACGTCCAGCTCTCAACCAATCACACGCGAGAGATCCCTGAGACACGTCCAGCTCTCAACCAATCACACGCGAGAGCTCCCCAAGACACGTCCAGCTCTCAACCAATCACACGCGAGAGCTCCCCGAGACACATCCAGCCCCAGAGACGCTGACTCGGAGCCCGACGGCGCCTCACGGGAGCGTCATTGCGCATCCTTGGCGCAATATCTGTGATGTCCAAACAAAAATCCGCCCTTGATACCGCCACCTAAACCAGCAGTCACGTTGACATTTTAGAACAAATAATCGTGATTGGATGAGAGACGAGGGAAAGAAAAAAAAGGTACCGAAGTTTGGCACCGAATGTTCTGACCTCTGCCGGTGCTCGGTAGTACCGCAGTGATTCGGTCGTACCCGAATTTCGATACCCAGCCCTAACTTTCACTCACCCCTACTACCCTCTACTATTACTAACCCCCACTATCACTAACCCCTACTAGCCTCTACTATCACTAACCCCTACTACCCTCTACTATTACTAACCCCTACTATCACTAACCCCTACTAGCCTCTACTATCACTAACCCCTACTACCCTCTACTATTACTACCCCCTACTACCCTCTACTGTGAACACATGCATGTGCCCACATGTTAATGCACACTTTGACATCTATGTTAACATGCTAACATGTTGCCACGTGTGTGTTAACACGCTACCATGTATGTTAACACATGCATGTTGCCACATGTTAAGACACATTAACATGTCGTGTGTCTGTGGTGTTCTGCAGCAAAGGAGAACCTGGCCCTCCTAATGAGGCGCCTGGCTGACCCCAAGACAGCCGTCAGGAAGTCTGCTCTGCAGGTGAACACTCAGCCAATAGGAACCCAGCTGTAGTTCAGGAAGCCTTCTGAGCCAATAGGAACCCAGCTGTAGTTCAGGAAACCTTCTGAGCCAATAGGAACCTGGCTGTAGTTCAGGAAACCTTCTGAGCCAATAGGAACCCGGTTGTAGTTCAAGGCTCAAGGTCACATGCTGCTATACTATTCTAAAGAACCTGGAGTGCTGACCTCTGACCTCTGCCCCAGGCCTTCATGGGTCTCCTGAAGCACGGTGTCATCCCCATGACGACGGAGAACCTATTGGTGTTGTCGGAGCGCTGCCGCGACCCCGCCCTGTCCGTCAGGAAGAAAGCTCTTCAGTGTCTGGGGGAGCTGCTCACGGTGAGTGTCTCTGATTGGTTCCCTGGGGCTGCGGGGGCGGGAACTTTAGGAGCTGCTCCTCACTGTTCTCTTGAAGACGTGCACCTCCATCTAGCAAGACATTGCTTTAATCCCCCCACCACTCCCAGGCCCGGCCAGAGAGCGGTCTGGTGCAGCAGGCCTGGCTGCAGGGTGTGGTCCCGGCGCTGGTGGACACAGAGAGCTCGGTCCAGGAGAAGGCCCTGGAGGCCCTGGAGGAGACCCTCCTCCGGCAGGTCAAAGGTTACTCCCCCCAGCGCCACCTGGACGCCCCCCAGAGGCTGGCCTGGGACCTGCTGGGCCTGCTCTGCTATGAGTGTCACAACCTCAGGTAGTTTCCACTCGGTCCTCTGTTCTCTACTAGGTGTTCTCCACTAGGTCCTCTGTTAAGGTCATGTTAATGTGTGTTGCTGGTGGGATCCTGACCTCCTGTGTTGTCGTCCAGTCGGTACTTCAGCAGGGCGTTCAGCGTGTGGTCCCCGCAGAACAAGTTCTCCTCCTCCTTCTGTGCTGGCCTGCTGTCCCACACCTCCTCCGAGCACGGCCCCGGGGCCTGGCTCCTGCTGTCCCACGTGGCCCGCTGTACCCCCAACCTGCCCCTCACACCCGTCCTGGACGCCTGGGACACCATGGTCTGGTAGGTACCAGCTAGACCCACGCCTGGACCACCTGGTCCGGTAGGTACCAGATAGACCCACGCCAGGACCACCTGGTCCAGTAGGTACAGGTGGGGTTACAGTAAGGTCAGGGTGGGGTTACAGTCAGGTTAGGGTGGGGTTATAGTAAGGTCAGGGTGGGGTTACAGTAAGGTTAGTGTGGGGTTACAGTAAGGTTAGTGTGGGGTTACAGTCAGGTCAGGGTGGGGTTACAGTAAGGTCAGGGTGGGGTTACAGTAAGGTTAGGGTGGGGTTACAGTCAGGTCAGGGTGGGGTTACTAATGATGTGCTCCATCCCAGCACCAAGGATGTTACCGTGACAACGTGCTGCCACATCCTCAGCGTGGTGGGAGACGTCTCACAGCAGATCAACCAGGAGACCAGGAGCAGGATCGTGGGTGAGCCTGTCTGTCTGTCGATGAGGACCTGTCTGTCTGTCTGTCTGTCTGTCTGATGATGATGACCTGTCTGTCTGTCCGTCTGTCTGTCTGTCTGTCTGTCTGACGATGAGGACCTGTCTGTCTGTCTGTCTGTCTGTCTGATGATGATGACCTGTCTGTCTGTCTGTCTGACGATGAGGACCTGTCTGTCTGTCTGACGATGAGGGCCTGTCTGTCCAGAGGAGCTGATGTCGTGGGTGAAGAGTATGGAGCTGTCTCTGGAGGTGATGACTGCTGCCATGGAAACCCTGTTCCAGCTGGGCCGGAGTGAGGACCTCAAACTCACCCAGGTGACCCTCCACGCCTCCTGCTGCTCCTGTAGTCCTCCCCATCACCTAGTGCTGGGCGGTATGACCAAAAATTGATATCATGGTATTTTTCTAAATTCTAACGGTTTCACGGTATATGACGGTATTTTTTTTTCCATGCATAATCAGGTGTTCACAACATATTCTACTGGTTGAGAGAGGAATTACTGCTGTAGATTGACTTAGGATGAACTATTTTACCATCATGATGAATATTGTAGAATTCTGATGGGGGGGGGGGGGATCCATTAATTCGCGGTTCTGATGGGTGGGGGGATCCGTTAATTCGCGGTTCTGATGGGGGGGGGGGGAATTAACTAGATAAGACTATGAAAATGTTATTGCCCTGGCAGTGGCTACAAATATTGTTGGTGTGTGTGTGAGAGGAAGAGATGGGAGATGTTCATGTGTGTGTGAGAGGAAGAGATGGGAGATGTTCATGTGTGTGTGAGAGGAAGAGATGGGAGATGTTCATGTGTGTGTGAGAGGAAGAGATGGGAGATGTTCATGTGTGTGTGAGAGGAAGAGATGGGGAGATGTTCATGTGTGTATGAGAGGAAGAGATGGGAGATGTTCATGTGTGTGAGAGAGGAAGAGATGGGAGATGTTCATGTGTGTATGAGAGGAAGAGATGGGAGATGTTCATGTGTGTGTGAGAGGGAAGAGATGGGAGATGTTCATGTGTGTGTGAGAGGAAGAGATGGGAGATGTTCATGTGTGTGAGAGGAAGAGATGGGGAGATGTTCATGTGTGTGTGAGAGGAAGAGATGGGAGATGTTCATGTGTGGTGTGAGAGGAAGAGATGGGAGATGTTCATGTGTGTGTGAGAGGAAGAGATGGGAGATGTTCATGTGTGTGAGAGAGGAAGAGATGGGAGATGTTCATGTGTGTGTGAGAGGAAGAGATGGGGAGATGTTCATGTGTTGTGAGAGGAAGAGATGGGAGATGTTCATGTGTGTATGAGAGGAAGAGATGGGAGATGTCATGTGTGATGAGAGGAAGAGATGGGGAGATGTTCATGTGTGTATGAGAGGAAGAGATGGGAGATGTTCATGTGTGTATGAGAGAGGAAGAGATGGGAGATGTTCATGTGTGTGTGAGAGGAAGAGATGGGAGATGTTCATGTGTGTGTGAGAGGAAGAGATGGGAGATGTTCATGTGTGTGTGATGTGGCTCTTTGCTGTAACACAGTAAAAAAAATTGGCTCTTCGTCTCTGACTGGTTGGCCACCCCTGGTCTATCCTATCCATCATCACCAGAGCACTAACTTATGTTGACGTCACCACGCCTCCAGTCGTACCATGCGTGTTTAGAAGCGCAACATTGAAAAGGGTCCCGTCTGAAACAGTGTCGCGCGGCGCAGTGTTCCGAACGTTGTCATCCAATACACCGGTATGGCGGTATATTAAAAATACATATCATAACAAAAATACACACTGGTATTCGGTGTGAACCGGTATACCGCCCAGCACTACCACCACCCCCCCCCCCCCCCCCACCCCTCCTTCTCTCCTCCCCATCACCCCCCCCCCCTTCTCTCCTCCCCATCACCCCCTCCTTCTCTCCTTCTCTCCTCCCATCACCCCCCAACCCCTCCTTCTCTCCCTCCCCATCACCCCCTCCTTCTCTCCTCCCATCACCCCCCCTCCTTCTCTCCTTCTCTCCTCTCCATCACCCCCTTCTTCTCTCCTTCTCTTCTCCCCATCACCTTCTCCTTCTCTTCTCCCCATCACCCCCTCCTTCTCTCCTTCTCTTCTCCCCATCACCCCCTACTTCTCTCCTTCTCTCCTCCCATCACCCCCTCCTTCTCTCCTTCTCTCCTCCCCATCACCCCCTCCTTCTCTCCTCCCCATCACCCCCTCCTTCTCTCCTCCCCATCACCCCCCCTCCTTCTCTCCTTCTCTTCTCCCCATCACCCCTTCCTTCTCTCCTTCTCTCCTCCCATCACCCTCTCCTTCTCTCCTTCTCTCATCCCATCACCCCCTCCTTCTCTCCTTCTCTCCTCCCCACCCCCCTCCTTCTCTCCTTCTCTCCTCCCCATCACCCCCTCCTTCTCTCCTTCTCTTCTCCCCATCACCCCCTACTTCTCTCCTCCCATCTCTCTCCTTCTCTCCTCCCCATCACCCCCTCCTTCTCTCCTTCTCTCCTCCCATCACCCCCTCCTTCTCTCCTTCTCTCCTCCCATCACCCCCTCCTTCTCTCCTCCCATCACCCCCTCCTTCTCTCCTTCTCTCCTCATCACCCCTCCTTCTCCTCCTCTTCTCCTCCCATCACCCCCTCCTTCTCTCCTTCTCTCCTCCCATCACCCCCTCCTTCTCTCCTTCTCTCCTCCCCATCACCCCCTCCTTCTCTCCTTCTCTCCTCCCCATCACCCCCCCTCCTTCTCTCCTTCTCTCCTCCCATCACCCCCTCCTTCTCTCCTTCTCTTCTCCCCATCACCCCCTACTTCTCTCCTCCCATCACCCCCTCCTTCTCTCCTTCTCTCCTCCCCATCACCCCCTCCTTCTCTCCTCTCCTCCCATCACCCCCCCTCCTTCTCTCCTTCTCTCCTCCTCATCACCCCCTTCCTTCTCTCCTTCTCTTCTCCCCATCACCCCCTACTTCTCTCCTTCTCTTCTCCCCATCACCCCCTACTTCTCTCCTCCCCATCACCCCCTCCTTCTCTTCTCCCCATCACTCTCTCCTTCTCTCCTCCCATCACCCTCTCCTTCTCTCCTCCCATCACCCCCTCCTTCTCTCCTTCTCTCCTCCCATCACCCCCTCCTTCTCTCCTTCTCTTCTCCCCATCACCCCCTACTTCTCTCCTCCCATCACCCCCTCCTTCTCTCCTTCTCTCCTCCCCATCACCCCCTCCTTCTCTCATTCTCTCCTCTCCATCACCCCCCCTCCTTCTCTCCTTCTCTCCTCCCCATCACTCCCTCCTTCTCTCCTTCTCTTCTCCCCATCACCCCCTACTTCTCTCCTCCCATCACCCCCTCCTTCTCTCCTTCTCTCCTCCCCATCACCCCCTCCTTCTCTCCTTCTCTTCTCCCCATCACCCCCTACTTCTCTCCTCCCATCACCCCCTCCTTCTCTCCTTCTCTCCTCCCCATCACCCCCTCCTTCTCTCCTCCCATCACCCCCTCCTTCTCTCCTTCTCTCCTCCCATCACCCCCTCCTTCTCTCCTTCTCTTCTCCCATCACCCCCTCCTTCTCTCCTCCCATCACCCCCTCCTTCTCCTTCTCTCCTCTCCATCACCCCCCTCCTTCTCTTTCTCTCCTCCCATCACGCCCTCCTTCTCTCCTTCTCTTCTACCATCACCCCCTCCTTCTCTCCTTCTCTCCTCCCATCACCCTCTCCTTCTCTCCTCTCCATCACCCCCCCTTCTCTCCTTCTCATCACTCCCTCCTTCTCTCCTTCTCTTCTACCCATCATCCCCTCCTCTCCTTCTCTCCTCCCCTCACCCCCCTCCTTCCCTCTCCTCCCTTCCCCCTCCCCCTCCTTCTCTCCTCCCCTCCTCCTTCTCTCCTCCCCCCTCCTTCTCCCCTCTTCTCCCTCCCTCCTCTCCTCTCCTCCTCTCCTCCCCCTTCCCCATGTTGTGGTCATGTGTGTGAGTGCTGCTCCTCATGTGGTCCTGGGCTCTCAAGGCGTTCATGGAGCTGCACTGTGGACCTCTGGTGTCGCTGTGTGAGAGCCACCTGGCCAGCATCCTGCTGAGCCACACCAGGGGCCAGCACCTGGACCAGGACCTCATGGTGAGACCACCCTGTGTGTGTGTGTGTGTGTGTGTGTGTGTGTGTGTGTGTGTGTGTGTGTGTGGTGTGTGTGTGTGTGTGTGTGTGTGTGTGTGTGTGTGTGTGTGTGTGTGTGTGTGTTTCAAGTATTTTATTGTCACTTCACAATTTACACGTGAGTATAAGCAGTGAGTGAAAAACTTTTTGTGCAAAACGCCCGACAGCCGACAGTAATTATAAGGAATACAAAATAGAAATAGAACTATAAATAGAATTCTATGTAAAATAAGTAAATGAAATATAAAATGAAATGGAATATACAGCAAAATATCCAGGTGAGCAATACACATATAAATCAATGTAATAAAATATACATTGTTATATGCTGACATTCACAGAATGTCACAGAATACCTTCTCAGACAGTCAACACAACACTAGCAC
The DNA here is from genome assembly GCA_002895965.2 of Coryphaenoides rupestris. Classification (NCBI taxonomy): domain Eukaryota; kingdom Metazoa; phylum Chordata; class Actinopteri; order Gadiformes; family Macrouridae; genus Coryphaenoides; species Coryphaenoides rupestris. The sequence goes on along the minus strand of PIJE02003196.1, from coordinate 21,803 downwards.
CAGCAATTAGCAGACTAGCACCAGCAGTAACACTAGCACTAGCACTAACCAGCAGTAACACTAGCACTAGCACCAGCAGCTAGCACCAGCAGTTGGCACCAGGACTAGCACTAACACCAGTACTAGCACCAGCACCAGCAGTAACACTAGCACCAGCACCAGCAGTAACACTAGCACCAGCACTAGCACTAGCAGTAACACTAGCACCAGGACCAGCACTAGCAGTAACACCAGCACAGCACTAGCACCAACACTTAGCACTGCTACCAGCGCTAGCTCCAGCAGTAACAACTTATCACCAGGACTAGCACTAGCAGTAACACTTAGCACTAGCATTTAGACATTGATGCCAAACTTGTTCAGCAGCCTGATGGCCTGACTGTGGAAGCTGTCTCTGAGTCTGCTCGTGTGGCACTTGTACGTGTGTGTGTGGTGTGTGTGTGTGTGTGTGTGTGTGTGTGTGTGTGGTGTGTGTGTGTGTGTGTGTGTGTGTGTTGGTGGTGTGTGTGTGTGTGTGTGTGTGTGTGTGTGTGTGTGTGTGATGTGTGTGTGTGTGTGTGTGTGTTGAGGTGTGTGTGTTGAGGTGTGTGTGTGTGTGTGTGTGTGTGTGTGTGTGTGTGTGTGTGTGTGTGTGTGTGTGTGTGTGTGTGTGTGTGTGTGTGTGTGTGTGTGGTGTGTGTGTGTGTGTGTGTGTGTGTGTGTGTGTGTGTGTGTGTGTGTGTGTGTGTGTGTGTGTGTGTGTGTGTGTGTGTGTGTGTGTGTGTGTGTGTGTCGTGTGAGTGTGTGTATGTGTCCACACTACACACACAGGTAAACACCACACACACACACAGGTAAACACAAACACACACACACACAGGTAACACACACACAGGTACACACACACACAGGTAGACACACACACAGGTAAACACACACACACAGGTACACACACACACAGCTACACACACACACAGGTACACACACACAGGTACACACACAGATACACGTACACACACACACACACACACACACACACACACACACACACACACACACACACACAGGTACACACACACACAGGTACACACACACACAGGTACACATACACACGCACTCACAGGTACACACGTACACACACACACACATAACACACCCACACACACACACACACACACACAACAGACACACACACACACAGTTACACATACACACTCACTCACAGGTACACACGTACACACACACACACATGAATTGCTATCAGTGCCATTTATCTCCACTGTCTCTCTCTCTCGCTCTCTCGCTCTGGACCAGAGGCACTTCCTGACTCGTTGCCGCTGTCTCAATTCAGACCCAATCTCTTTTCTATAATCTCTGTTCTCTGCTCTTTTTCTCTTTATCTCTATATGTATATGTAGTCCTCATGGAGTTAATATATATTTTGTGTGTGTTATACACACTCACTCACTCACACTCACACACACACTCACTCTCTCAGTAACACACACTCTCTCTCTCACTCACTCACTCACTCACTCACTCACTCACTCAACCGGCACTAGAGCATGTACTGGCGCTAGAGAGCGAACCGGCGCTAGAGTGTACAGGTTCTAGAGCGTACCGGTTCTAGAGCGTACTGGTGTGTCCCTGCAGGGCGCCTGTGTCTGCAGAACCAGCAGCTAACCCAGCGCTACCTCCCGGTGTTTGCGCGGGAGCTCGAGGAGGGGCTTAGAACAGTCAATAAAGCGAATTACATTCAAAGTGAGTGAGATGAGTGAGAGTGAGTGAGTGAGTGAGAGTGAGTGAGTGAGTGAGAGAGAGTGAGTGATGGTTGAGTGAGTGAGTGAGTGAGTGAGTGAGTGAGTGAGTGAGAGAGAGAGTGTGTGTTACTGAGTGTACCCAGTGTGATGACTCCATGGGCTCTGATCTTGGTGGGCAGAGCGTTGGGTCTGAATTGAGACAGCGGCAACGAGTCAGGAAGTGCCTCTGGTCCAGAGCGAGAGAGCGAGAGAGAGAGACAGTGGAGATAAATGGCACTGATAGCAATTCATGTGTGTGTGTGTGTACGTGTGTACCTGTGAGTGCGTGTGTATGTGTACCTGTGTGTGTGTGTACCTGTGTGTGTGTGTACCTGTGTGTGTGTGTGTGTGTGTGTGTGTCTGTGTGTGTGTGTGTGTGTGTGTGTGTGTGTATGTTGTGTGTGTGTGTGTGTGTGTGTGTATGTGTGTGTGTGTGTGTGTGTGTGTGTGTGTGTGTGTGTGTGTGTGTGTGTACTGTGTGTGTACTGTGTGTGTGTGTACTGTGTGTGTGTGTGTGTGTGTGTGTGTGTACACTGTGTGTGTGTGTGTGTGTGTGTGTGTGTGTGTGTGTACTGTGTGTGTGTGTGCTGTGCTCCTGTGTGTGTGTGTGTGTACCTCTGGTGTGTGTGTGTGTGTGTACCTGTGTGTGTCTCTCTCTGGGAGGACAGGACAGACTCCACCAGCAGGACGGTCCTCTTCCCCACGTGGGCGGGGCTATGCAGTGCGGCCACGCCCAGCAGGTGCAGGTGTTTCACCTGAGCACAACACCACACCGGAGTTACACACACAGACACACACACACACACACACACACACACAACACACACACACACACACACACAACACACACACACACACACACACACACACACACACACACACACACACACACACACACACACACACACACACAGGTTTTACACACACGCAGACTCAGAGACAGCTTCCACAGTCAGGCCATCAGGCTGCTGAACAAGTTCGGCATCAATGTCTAAATGCTAGTGCTAAGTGTTGGTGCTAGTGCTAGTCCTGGTGATAAGTTGTTACTGCTGGAGCTAGCGCTGGTAGCAGTGCTAAGTGTTGGTGCTAGTGCTGGTGTTACTGCTAGTGCTGGTCCTAGTGCTGGGTGCTAGTACTGGTTACTGTCCTGGTGCTGGTGCTGTGTTGTGTACTGTCTGGGAAGGTATTCTGTGACTATTCTGTGAATGTCAGCATATAACAATGTATACTAGTGCTGGTAGCAGTGCTAAGTGTTGGTGCTAGTGCTGGTGTTACTGCTAGTGCTGGTCCTGGTGCTAGTGTTACTGCTAGTGCTGGTGCTAGTACTGGTGTTAGTGCTAGTCCTGGTGCTAGTACTGGTGTTAGTGCTAGTCCTGGTGCCAACTGCTGGTGCTAGTGTTGTGTCGACTGTCTGGGAAGGTATTCTGTGACATTCTGTGAATGTCAGCATATAACAATGTATATTTTAGTACATTGATTTATATGTGTATTGCTCACCTGGATATTTTTACTGTATATTCCATTTCATTTTAGATTTCATTTACTTATTTTACATAGAATTCTATTTATAGTTCTATTTCTATTTTGTATTCCTTATAATTACTGTCGGCTGTCGGGCGTTTTGCACAAAAAGTTTTTCACTCACTGCTTATACTCACGTGTAAATTGTGAAGTGACAATAAAAATACTTGAAACTTGAAACTTGAAAAAAGCACAAGACACACACACGCACGCACACACACACCACACACAACACACACACACACACACGCGAACACACCACACACCACACACACACGACGCACACACACGAACACAAGGAGACTCGGCGCCGTGTGAAGCGCAGCGTCTGAGGGACACGACGACGATGATGATGATGATGATGAGGTTTCGTTTTGTGCGTCGTGTGATGAAGTTTTGGGGAGTTTCTGCGTCTTCTCTTTTTCACACACACAGGGTGGTCTCACCATGAGGTCCTGGTCCAGGTGCTGGCCCCTGGTGTGGCTCAGCAGGATGCTGGCCAGGTGGCTCTCACACAGCGACACCAGAGGTCCACAGTGCAGCTCCATGAACGCCTTGAGAGCCCAGGACCACATGAGGAGCAGCACTCACACACATGACCACAACATGGGGAGAGGGGGAGGAGAGGAGGAGAGGAGAGGAGGGAGGGAGAAGAGGGGAGAAGGAGGGGGGAAGGAGAGAAGGAGGGAGGGGTGGGAGGAGAGAAGGAGGGGGGATGGAGGAGAGAAGGAGAGGGTGATGGGAGAAGAAGGGGAGTGATGGGGAGAAGAAAGGGGAAATGAAGATGGGTTAGCGAATAGCACGCAGTGAGATGAAGGAGGGAAGCTCAGGCCTCATAAAGAAGTAGACTGTGGAGCAGAAGAAGGGCGTGGGTCACTTGCGAGAAGAGGAGAGAAGGACGCGAAGGGTTGGATATGGGAAGGAGAGAAAGGAGAGAAGGAAGGGGGTATGGTAGGTAAAGATGTGAAGGCCCAACGAGAGTATGGTGCAGAGGGCGTGGATGGGAGGGAGCAACGGTGAAAAAGGAAGCGAATTGCGAAGAAGGAGGGGGGGTGATGGGGAGGAGAGAAGGAGAGAAGGAGGGGGTGATGGGAGGAGAGAAGGAGAGAGGGGGTGATGGGGAGGAGAGAAGGAGAGGGAGGAAGGAGAGAAGGAGGGAGTGATGGGGAGGAGAGAAGGAGAGAAGGAGGGGGGGTGATGGAGAGGAGAGAAGGAGGGGGTGATGGGGAGGAGAGAAGGAGAGAAGGAGGGGGTGATGGGGAGGAGAGAAGGAGAGAAGGAGGGGGTGATGGGAGGAGAGAAGGAGGGGGTGATGGGGAGGAGAGAAGGAGAGAAGGAGGGGGTGATGGGGAGGGAGGGGAGGGAGAGAGAGAGGGAGAGAGGAGGGGGGGATGGGAGGAGAGAAGGAGGGGGTGATGGGAGGAGAGAAGGAGTAAGTGAGTATGAAGTGGATGCGGAGGTGGACTGTGGGATGTGGCACATGTGTAGTGGTGAGATGGTTATGAGAGATGGAGTGGGGGTGTGTTGGATGAGGAGTGAGAGAATGAGAGGAGAGGGAGGTGGTGGGAGGTTGGTGGATTGTGGTGGAGGAGAGCCTGAAGGGTGAGGCAGAGTGAGTGGTGTGTGGAGGTGGCGGAGCTGAGTGAGGAGTAGCATGAGGTCACGCGGGGTTGCGGTAGGTGTGGGGAGTAAGCAATGACGATGGCGTGTAGAGGGACACGTTCTGATACTGTTGCTAAATCAGACAAGCATATGTGGAGGGGAGGCACAGGTGAGAGTGACGTAGAGGTAGCGTCTCTCCTTCTGTGTGTCTCAGAGCCATCATCCCTGAGCCTTGCTTCCTGCTAATCCCATGACTCGCTCTGCCTTTCGTTCGTCGCTCCGCTTCGACGTTCTCTACTCGCTCCGCTCGCATTGTGTGTTGCTGTGTGTGTGTGCGTGTGTGTGTGTGTGTGTGTGCGTGTGCGTGTGTGCGCGTGTGTGTGTGTGTGTGTGTGTGTGCGTGTGTGCGTCTGTGCGTCTGTGCGTGTGTGCGTGTGTGCGTGTGTGTGTGTGTGTGTGTGTGTGTGTGTGTGTGAGTGAGCAGAGCTCCATGCTCTCTTCACCCTCCTTCTCTCCTTCTCTTCTCCCCATCACCCCCCCTCTCTTTCTCCTCCTCCCATCACCCCCTCACCTTCTCCTTCTCTTCTTCCCCATCACCCCCTCCTTCTCTCCTTCTCTCCTCCCCATCCCCCCCTCCTCTTCTCTCTCCCCATCACCCCCTTCCTCCCATCACCCCCTCCTTCTCTCCTTCTCTCCTCCCCATCACCCCCTCCTTCTCTCCTCCCATCACCCCCCCTCCTTCTCTCCTTCTCTCCTCCCCATCACTCCCTCCTTCTCTCCTTCTCTTCTACCCATCACCCCCTCCTTCTCTCCTCCCATCACCCCCTCCTTCTCCTTCTCTCCTCTCCATCACCCCCCCTCCTTCTCTTTTACTCTCCTCCCATCACGCCCTCCTTCTCTCCTTCTCTTCTACCATCACCCCCTCCTTCTCTCCTTCTCTCCTCCCATCACCCTCTCCTTCTCTCCTCTCCATCACCCCCCCTTCTCTCCTTCTCATCACTCCCTCCTTCTCTCCTTCTCTTCTACCCATCATCCCCTCCTCTCCTTCTCTCCTCCCCATCACCCCCCTCTCCTCTCCTCCTTCCCCCTCCCCCTCCTTCTCTCCTCCCCTCCTCCTTCTCTCCTTCCCCCCTCCTTCTCCCCTCTTCTCCCTCCCTCCTCTCCTCTCCTCCTCTCCTCCCCCTCTCCCCATGTTGTGGTCATGTGTGTGAGTGCTGCTCCTCATGTGGTCCTGGGCTCTCAAGGCGTTCATGGAGCTGCACTGTGGACCTCTGGTGTCGCTGTGTGAGAGCCACCTGGCCAGCATCCTGCTGAGCCACACCAGGGGCCAGCACCTGGACCAGGACCTCATGGTGAGACCACCCTGTGTGTGTGTGTGTGTGTGTGTGTGTGTGTGTGTGTGTGTGTGCTGTGGGGTGTGTGTGTGTGTGTGTGTGTGTGTGTGTGTGTGTGTGTGTGTGTGTTGTGTGTGTCAAGTTTCAAGTATTTTATTGTCACTTCACAATTTACACGTGAGTATAAGCAGTGAGTGAAAAACTTTTTGTGCAAAACGCCCGACAGCCGACAGTAATTATAAGGAATACAAAATAGAAATAGAACTATAAATAGAATTCTATGTAAAATAAGTAAATGAAATCTAAAATGAAATGGAATATACAGTAAATATATCCAGGTGAGCAATACACATATAAATCAATGTAATAAAATATACATTGTTATATGCTGACATTCACAGAATGTCACAGAATAGCTTCCCAGACAGTCGACACAACACTAGCACCAGCAGTTGGCACCAGGACCAGCACTAACACCAGTACTAGCACCAGTACTAGCACCAGGACTAGCACTAACACCAGTACTAGCACCAGCAGTAACACTAGCACCAGGACCAGCACTAGCAGT
>PIJE02003196.1:0-10000 GCA_002895965.2 Coryphaenoides rupestris | reverse complement strand
ACAAATGTACAGTCGTACCTATAAATGTATAGTAGTACCATAATACTATAGCGTTAGTACTTTAATAGGATGGTACTCTTGTTGTAGTTCCCCAGTATAAGAGTGTGTGTTCCTCAGGTCCAGAAGAAGGCGTTCTCTGAGAACACCGTCCCGATCCTCATCTCTCTGAAGAACCTTCTGGAACACCGACGCTCGCCCGTCCTCCGGGACCTCATGGCCTACCTGCAGGTAGCGCCTGGCAACCGTCACCACACCTCACTCCCCCTGTCTCTAGGCAACAGTAACCATGGGGGGGTGTCCAGGTCTCTAGGCAACAGTAACCATGGGGTTGTTTCCAGGTCTCTAGGCAACAGTAACCATGGGGGTGTTTCCAGGTCTCTGGGCAACAGTAACCATGGGGGTGTGATCCAGCGTTCTCTAAGCAACAGTAACCATGGGGGTGTTTCCAGGTCTCTAGGCAACAGTAACCATGGGGGTGTGTCCAGGTCTCTAGGCAACAGTAACCATGGGGGTGTGTCCAGGTCTCTAGGCAACAGTAACCATGGGGGTGTGTCCAGGTCTCTAGGCAACAGTAACCATGGGGGTGTGTCCAGGTCTCTAGGCAACAGTAACCATGGGGGTGTGTCCAGGTCTCTAGGCAACAGTAACCATGGGGGTGTGTCCAGGTCTCTAGGCAACAGTAACCATGGGGGTGTGTCCAGGTCTCTAGGCAACAGTAACCATGGGGGTGTGTCCAGGTCTCTAGGCAACAGTAACCATGGGGGTGTGTCCAGGTCTCTAGGCAACAGTAACCATGGGGGTGTGTCCAGGTGTGCATGCAGGACGTGTCTCTAGGCAACAGTAACCATGGGGGTGTGTCCAGGTGTGCATGCAGGACCTGCGCTGCAGCGTCAGGGATCTGTTCTCTGGGGATGAACGGCTGGCAGCAGAGCTGGAGTTCAACCTGCAGGAGAAGGAGCAGCAGACCAATCACACGCCTCGCACCGTAAGACGCCTGGCCAATGACGACGGGCTGTGGGTGTGGCTTTGGGTGGACCAGAAGTTCTTTAACGACGGGCCCAGCTGAACACTCTCTCTCTCTCTCTCTCTCTCTCTCTCTCTCTCTCTCTCTCTCTCTCTCTCTCTCTCTCTCTCTCTCTCTCTCTCTCAAAGGTAGCCATCCTGAGGTAGGGTCACATCCCATCCTGAGATAGGGTCACATCCCATCCTGAGGTAGGGTCACATCCCATCCTGAGGTAGGGTCACATCCCATCCTGAGGTAGGGTCACATCCCATCCTGAGGTAGGGTCACATCCCATCCTGAGGTAGGGTCACATCCCATCCTGAGGTAGGGTCACATCCCATCCTGAGGTAGGGTCACGTCCCATCCTGAGGTAGGGTCACATCCCATCCTGAGGTTAAGGTAGTCACATTCCCATCCTGAGGTAGGGTCACATCCATCCTGAGGTAGGGTCACTCCCATCCTGAGGTAGGGTCACGTCCCTATCCTGAAGGTAGGGTCAGTCCTATCCTGAGGTAGGGTCACGTCCCATCCTGAGGTAGGGTCACGTCCCATCCTGAGGTAGGGTCACGTCCCATCCTGAGGTAGGGTCACGTCCCATCCTGAGGTAGGGTCACATCCCATCCTGAGGTAGGGTCACATCCCATAGTGAATGTGAAGGTCCATACATGAATAGAGAACATGAATACCATCTGCCGATGGTATTCATGTTCTCTGGTTACAGTAGAGGAAATAAGTATTTGATCCCTTGCCGATTTTGTAAGTTTGCCCACTGACAAAGAAATGAATGGTCTATAATTGTAATGGTACGTTTATTTTAACATTGAGAGACAGAATATAAAAGAAAAATGCAGAAAATCACATTATATAAAAGTTATACATTAATTAGCATTTCATTGAGTGAAATAAGTATTTGATCCCCTAGCAAAACATGACTTAGTACTTGGTGGCGAAACCGTTGTTGGCAAGCAGAGGTCAGACGTTTCTTGTAGTTGGTCACCAGGTTTGCGCACATCTCAGGAGGGATTTTGGTCCAATCCTCTTTGCAGATCCTCTCCTTAAGGTTTCGAGGCTGTCGCTTGGCAACTCGAAGCTTCAGCTCCCTCCACAGATTTTCTATGGGATTAAGGTCCGGAGACTGGCTAGGCCACTCCTGACCTTAATGTGCTTCTTCTTGAGTCACTCCTTTGTTGCCTTGGCCGTATATTTTGGGTCAGGTGCTAGAAGACCCATCCACGACCCATTTTCAGTGTCCTGGCTGAGGGATGGAGGTTGTCACCCAAGATTTCACAGTACATGGCCCCGTCCATCCTCCCCTCGATGAGGTGAAGTCGTCCTGTCCCCTTAGCAGAGAAACACCCCCAAATCATAATGTTTCCACCTCCATACTTAACGGTGGGGATGGTGTTCTTGGGGTTATAGTCAGCATTTCTCTTCCTCCAAACACGGGTTTGTCGAGTTGATGCCAAAGTGCTGGATTTTGGTCTCATCTGACCACATCACCTTCTCCCAAGCCTTCTCTGAATCATTCAGGTGTTCATTGGCAAACTTCAGACGGGCCTGTACATGTGCCTTCTTGAGCAGGGGGACCTTGCGGGCGCTGCAGGATTTTAATCCATTACGGCGTACGTCTTTGTGACTGTGGTCCAGCTGCCTTGAGATCATTTCTGGGCTGATCCCTCATTTTCGAATAATGGCACCAACAGTTGTCTCCTTCTCGCCAAGCTGCTTGCCGATGGTCTTGTAGCCCATTCCAGCCTTGTGCAGGTCTACAATCTTGTCCCTGATGTCCTTAGACAGCTCTTTGGTCTTGCCCATGGATGGTGGAGAGGTTGGAATCTGATTGATTGATTCTGTGGACAGGTGTCTTTTATACTGGTTGGTTCTGTGGACAGGTGTCTTTTTATACAGGTAACGAGTTGAGATTAGGAGTACTTTCTTAAAGCGAGAGGACTAATCTAACCTGTCTGTGCGAGCCAGAATTCTTGCTGGTTGGTAGGGGATCAAATACTTATTTCACTCAATCAAATGCAAATAAATGAATAACTTTTATAGGATGTGATTTTCTGGAATATTTTTTTTTATATTCTGTCTCTCGCTGTTAAAATAAACCTACCATTACAATTATAGACCATTCATTTCTTTGTCAGTGGGCAAAACTTACAAAATCGGCAAGGGATCAAATACTTATTTCCTCTACTTGTATCTTCCAGTGACTCAAGGCTCCATGGGCACCAGAGCCATGCAGGCACGCCCACTCAGGGTATGTACATGTAACACCCTGGCCATTATCACGCTAACACCACACTGGACGCATGTACACGCTACACCACACTGGACCAATGTAACACTTCTAACACCACACTGGAACCCATGTACACGCTACACCACACTGGACCATGTAAACGCTACACCACACTGGACCATGTACACGCTACACCACACTGGACCATGTACACGCTACACCACACTGGACCATGTACACGCTACACCACACTGGACCATGTACACGCTACACCACACTGGACCATGTACACGCTACACCACACTGGACCATGTACACGCTACACCACACTGGACCATGTACACGCTACACCACACTGGACCATGTACACGCTACACCACACTGGACCATGTACACGCTACACCACACTGGACCATGTACACGCTATCACCACACTGGACCATGTACACGCTACACCACACCTGGACCATGTACACGCTACACTGTCTAATCTGCGGTTTTTGTCCAGCTGTTGAATTTCAACTTCACGTTCGGAGACGGAGTCAGCGCCATCTTGGAAGAATCTGCCACCATGTGAGCGACTTCCTTCTGCATAAAAATATGATCATAGTATAGTAGTAGTATTATGTTCATATCATCTCCTAGTATTATGTTAGTACTACTAGTATAGTAGTATTATTATGTTCATATCATCTCCTAGTAATTATGTTAGTACTACTAGAAGGTCACTATTATGTGTGTATATATATTATAACACATAATGTTATTATGTCATCATCTAGTAATATGTGTTTTCAGATTCTGGAAAGGGCAGCTTCACACAGGTGCCTGGCAAGTAAGTCCTGCTCCTCATCCTCATCCTGCTCCTCCTCCTCCTTCTCCTGCTCCTCCTCATCCTCATCCTGCTCCTTCTGCTTCTTCTCCTCCTCCTTTCATACTCTTTATTCTATTCTATTGTTCTATTGTACATGTTCTGCTGGGTTCTATTGAAGAGGTTCTACTGGGTTTTATTGAAGAGGTTCCACTGGGTTCTATTGAAGAGGTTCCTGGGTTCTATTGAAGAGGTTCCACTGGGTTCTATTGAAGAGCTTCTACTGGGTTCTATTGAAGAGCTTCTACTGGGTTCTATTGAAGAGCTTCTACTGGGTTCTATTGAAGAGCTTCTACTGGGTTCTATTGAAGAGCTTCTACTGGGTTCTATTGAAGAGCTTCTACTGGGTTCTATTGAAGAGGTTCTGGGTTCTATTGAAGAGGTTCTATTGGGTTGTATTGAATAGGTTGGGTTGGGTTCTATTGAAGAGGTTCTACTGGGTTGTATTGAAGAGGTTGGGTTCTACTGAAGAGGTTCTGCTGGGTTCCAGGACTCCAGCTCCTCGCCAGTGGGAAGTCCAGTCTCCTGTCCGCTGCAGCAACAGGAGAACCATGAAGCAGTAAAGTCTTTATGGATCACAAACAAGTTTAATCAAACCTTTAAATGTTCATAAAGCTCTCTTAGTGTTGTATTACAGTGTTTCTGTGTCTCTTCTGTGTTATTCTGCAATAAAAATGGATGAAAGTGAGCGTGGGGAGTCGTGTTGTGTGACCGATGGTTGAGCTTTTAAATCAGTGACTGAAGCTCGATCGGAACCAATAACCAATAAATGACTTATCAGTGTCTTCTTATAAGTGACTTGTTATCAGTGACTTGTTATCATGACTTGTTATCATAACTTATCAGTGTCTTGTTATCATGACTTGTTAATAACTTATCAGTGTCGTTATCATAACTTATCAGTGTCTTGTTATCATGACTTGTTATCATAACTTATCAGTGTCGTTATCATGACTTGTTACATAATCAGTGATCTTATCAGTGTCTTGTTATCATGACTTATCAGTGACTTGTTATCATGACTTATCAGTGTCTTGTTATCATGACTTATCAGTGTCTTGTTATCATGACTTATCAGTGTCTTGTTATCATGACTTATCAGTGTCGTTATCATAACTTATCAGTGTCTTGTTATCATGACTTGTTATCATAACTTATCAGTGTCGTTATCATGACTTGTTAACATAACTTATCAGTGTTATCAGAACTTATCAGTGTCGTTATCATGACTTGTTATCATAACTTATCAGTGTCTTGTTATCATGACTTGTTAACATAACTTATCAGTGTTATCAGAACTTATCAGTGTCTTGTTATAAGTGACTTGTTATCAGTGACTTGTTATCATGACTTATCAGTGTCTTGTTATCATGACTTGTTAACATAACTTATCAGTGTTATCAGAACTTATCAGTGTCGTGTTATAAGTGACTTGTGATCAGTGACTTGTTATCATGACTTATCAGTGTCTTGTTATCATGACTTGTTAACATAACTTATCAGTGTCGTTATCATGACTTGTTATCATAACTTATCAGTGTCTTGTTATGACTTATCAGTGTCTTGTTATCATGACTTATCAGTCTTGTTATCAGTGACTTGTTATCATAACTTATCAGTGTCTTGTTATCATGACTTGTTAACATAACTTATCAGTGTCGTTATCATGACTTGTTATCATAACTTATCAGTGTCTTGTTATGACTTATCAGTGTCTTGTTATCATGACTTATCAGTCTTGTTATCAGTGACTTGTTATCATGACTTATCAGTGTCTTGTTATCATGACTTATCAGTGACTTGTTATCATGACTTATCAGTGTCTTGTTATCATGACTTATCAGTGACTTGTTATCATGACTTATCAGTGTCTTGTTATCATGACTTATCAGTGTCTTGTTATCATGACTTATCAGTGACTTGTTATCATGACTTATCAGTGACTTGTTATCATGACTTATCAGTGTCTTGTTATCATGACTTATCAGTCTTGTTATCAGTGACTTGTTATCAGTGACTTATCAGTGACTTGTTATCAGTGACTTGTTATCATGACTTATCAGTGTCTTGTTATCATGACTTATCAGTGACTTGTTATCATGACTTATCAGTGTTGTTATCATGACTTATCAGTGACTTGTTATCATGACTTATCAGTGACTTGTTATCAGTGACTTGTTATCATGACTTATCAGTGACTTGTTATCAGTGACTTGTTATCATGACTTATCAGTGTCTTGTTATCATGACTTATCAGTGTCTTGTTATCATGACTTATCAGTGACTTGTTATCATGACTTATCAGTGACTTGTTATCATGACTTATCAGTGTCTTGTTATCATGACTTATCAGTCTTGTTATCATGACTTATCAGTGTCTTGTTATCATGACTTATCAGTGTCTTGTTATCATGACTTATCAGTGACTTGTTATCATGACTTATCAGTGACTTGTTATCATGACTTATCAGTGTCTTGTTATCATGACTTATCAGTGTCTTGTTATCATGACTTATCAGTGACTTGTTATCATGACTTATCAGTGTCTTGTTATCATGACTTATCAGTGTCTTGTTATCATGACTTATCAGTGACTTGTTATCAGTGACTTGTTATGACTTATCAGTGTCTTGTTATCAGTGACTTGTTATCATGACTTATCAGTGTCTTGTTATCAGTGACTTGTTATCATGACTTATCAGTGACTTGTTATCATGACTTATCAGTGACTTGTTATCAGTGACTTGTTATCATGACTTGTTATGACTTATCAGTGTCTTGTTATCATGACTTGTTATCGTCTTGTTATCAGTGACTTGTTATCATGACTTGTTATCATGACTTATCAGTGTCTTGTTATCATGACTTATCAGTGTCTTGTTATCATGACTTATCAGTGTCTTGTTATCAGTGACTTGTTATCATGACTTATCAGTGACTTGTTATGACTTATCAGTGACTTGTTATGACTTATCAGTGTCTTGTTATCAGTGACTTGTTATCATGACTTATCAGTGTCTTGTTATCAGTGACTTGTTATCATGACTTATCAGTGTCTTGTTATCAGTGACTTATCAGTGACTTGTTATCATGACTTATCAGTGACTTGTTATCATGACTTATCAGTGACTTGTTATCATGACTTGTTATGACTTATCAGTGTCTTGTTATCATGACTTATCAGTGACTTGTTATCATGACTTATCAGTGACTTGTTATCATGACTTATCAGTGTCTTGTTATCAGTGACTTGTTATCATGACTTATCAGTGTCTTGTTATCAGTGACTTGTTATCATGACTTATCAGTGTCTTGTTATCAGTGTCTTGTTATCATGACTTGTTATGACTTATCAGTGTCTTGTTATCAGTGACTTGTTATCATGACTTATCAGTGTCTTGTTATCAGTGACTTGTTATCATGACTTATCAGTGTCTTGTTATCAGACTTGTTATCATGACTTATCAGTGTCTTGTTATCAGTGACTTATCACATGACTATCAGTGTCTTGTTATCAGTGTTTACTTGTTAATCAGTGACTTGTATCATGACTTTATCAGTGTCTTGTATCAGTGACTTGTTATCATGACTTGTTATGACTTATCAGTGTCTTGTTATCATGACTTATCAGTGTCTTGTTATCAGTGACTTGTTATCATGACTTATCAGTGTCTTGTTATCAGTGACTTGTTATCATGACTTATCAGTGTCTTGTTATCAGTGACTTGTTATCATGACTTGTTATGACTTATCAGTGTCTTGTTATCATGACTTATCAGTGACTTGTTATCAGTGACTTGTTATCATGACTTGTTATGACTTATCAGTGTCTTGTTATCATGACTTATCAGTGACTTGTTATCAGTGACTTGTTATCATGACTTATCAGTGTCTTGTTATCATGACTTATCAGTGACTTGTTATCATGACTTATCAGTGTCTTGTTATCAGTGACTTGTTATCATGACTTGTTATGACTTATCAGTGTCTTGTTATCATGACTTATCAGTGTCTTGTTATCAGTGACTTGTTATCATGACTTATCAGTGTCTTGTTATCAGTGACTTGTTATCATGACTTATCAGTGACTTGTTATCAGTGACTTGTTATCATGACTTATCAGTGACTTGTTATCAGTGAGTGATGATAAACTCCGCGTTTCCATGCGGTGAGACTCCATGAGGAGACTGACCGCTGATTGGCTGCACGGCGGCAGCGTCACAGCATCCTCCGGTAACCAGGGGGCGTGGCCTCGCTATCGTGTGAGCGCAGACAGTCGCGGTCTGAACGATCCTCCCGAGTCCGCAGTTCGATTACACCGCAGGTCCCGCCGGGCTCTCCGGGTCCAGGTCCGGACCGAGCCGAGGTAGCTGACGGGTCACGTGGTGCAACAGGTCTATCCGCGGGCTGACGGGGCGTCGGCTCCTGGTCTCTGGCTCCTGCTCCTGGTCTCTGGCTCCTGCTCCTGGTCTCTGGTCTCTGGCTCCTGCTCCTGGTCTCTGGCTCCTGGTCCTGGTCTCTGGCCTCTGGCTCCTGCTCCTGGTCTCTGGTCCCTGGCTCCTGGTCTCTGGTCTCTGGTGTGGAAGCGGGAGACCTTCACCATGATGCCGGTGAGAGCAGCCACACACACACACGCACACACACACACACTTTAAGACGAAGAACCGTGTGTGTGTCTGTGTGTGTGTGTGTGTGTGTGTGTGTGTGTGTGTGTGTGTGTGTGTGTGTGTGTCTCACCTGTCTACCTGTTTGAGGAGGAAGTGGAGGATGGAGAAGTGGGCGACATGATGAAGATCTACTTCCTGTTCAGGAGGTTCTGCACGGTAGTCTCCATGACAACTGAGCCAGATGGATGAGGGTTATTATTGGATGTATGGAGCTCTGAAACCTTTCCTCCATGTTGGCTCTTTATTATGATGAGGGATTAGAGAGGAGAGACAGGATGATAGAAGAGAGACAGGATGATAGAAGAGAGACAGTATGATGGAGGAGAGACAGGATGATAGAGGAGAGACAGGATGATAAGAGAGAGACAGGATGATAGAGGAGAGACAGGATGATAGAGGAGAGACAGGATGATGGAGGAGAGACAGGATGATAGAGGAGAGACAGGATGATGGAGGAGAGACAGGATGATAGAAGAGAGACAGGATGATGGAGGAGAGACAGGATGATGGAGGAGAGAGAGTATGATAGAAGAGAGACAGGATGATAGGAGGAGAGACAGGATGATAGAAGAGAGACAGCTGATGATAGAGGAGAGGACAGATTAGAGAGAGAGGACAGGATGATAGAAGAGAGACAGGATTATAGAGTAGAGACAGGAAGATAGAAGAGAGACAGGATTAGAGAGTAGAGACAGGAAGATAGAAGAGAAGGAGAGACAGGATTAGAGAGGAGAGACAGGACGATATAAAAGAGACAGGATTAGAGAGGAGAAACAGGATGATAGAAGAGAGACAGGATTAGAGAGGAGAGACAGGATGATGAGAAGAGAGACAGGATGATAGATGAGAGACAGGATACACACACACACACACACACACAGAGACACACACACACACACACACACACACAGAGACACACACACACACACACACACACACACACACACACACACACACACACACACACACACACACAGAGACACACACACACACACACACAGACCACACACACACACACAGAGACACACACACACACACACATCTAGATAGATATATGATATAGATCTGTCTCTCTTCTATCATCCTGTCTCTCCTCTCTAATCCTGTCTCTCTTCTATCATCCTGTCTCTCCTCTCTAATCCTGTCTCTCTTCTATCATCCTGTCTCTCCTCTCTAATCCTGTCTCTCCTCTATCATCCTGTCTCTCCTTCTATCAT
>PIJE02003195.1:34125-45402 GCA_002895965.2 Coryphaenoides rupestris | reverse complement strand
TGAGCAGAGACTCTGGCCGGAGCTCCACAACCTGTGGGGCCAACACTGATGGGACCTGGCTTCTGCAATGCACCAACAGCAACACCTTGTGGCCAAAACGCCTGGCATTGGTATAACTGAACTTTGAACATTTAAGTTTTTTTCTATTTAATTATATTACTATTATATTTTGTCTGCTTCTTGCATCTAGGTTGATATATGTTTAAGGTTGACAGAGCTTTGATGTCACCGTTTATTTTAGTTGTTTTTTTTTTTACATAAGATTGCCTTATAGTTTTGATAACAATGTGATTTCATACAGCTGAATTCATATTCGCCATTCGTGAATTGTGCATGCTGTCATGAATCAAAAATGGCGGAATTGTGGCCCTCGTGCGCAGTTCATATGGCGATGTCACTGCTTGTTTATACAAGGGTCCCTCCCAGCTTTGATGTTTCCACGGAGGCTTACAGCCTTGAGGTCACTGGTGCCCAGGACACTGCCGATGTCGCTGAGGTCTCTGAGCAGCAGGTTGAGGATCTCGGCCGCTCTCTTCTTGTGGTGAGAGCTCAGCTCCTGCAACAAGGTCAGGTCCCTCTGGACGGCCAGCAGGGTGTTCTGCAACACACACACACACACGCATAAACACACAGACACACGCAGTTTTTGACCGATTATCTTAACTTCTGCCATGATATATGTATCGCTACCTTCATTTGTTGGTTACGTCATCTAGATTGCATGTCCCCCCCCCGCATGTGGGAGTTGGTTTTTACAGATGCTATTTAAAATAATAATAACATCTGTTGACCACAAGGGGGTGCTGCAGCAGCGGATAAACAGATGTGTGTCTGGTAAGCAGGACAGCCGCTTCTGATTCATCAGAGTGTTTTTCGTGTTCCTGTATCGTTCATGACTCACTGTCTTCTGGCTGAGCTCCTCGTTGAGCTGCTGGGTGTCGCGGTTCATGTTCTCCACCGCCTGGCTCTTGTGGTCGTAGTTGACGGCCAGCTCCTCCAGCGCCTGCAGCACCTCCTTCACCTCCTCCTTGGCCAGGTCGTTCTCCCGCTGCAGACGTGACAGTTCCTCCTGCAGGCGCTCCTGGTCGCGGCGCGCAGACGCCAGCAGCTGGACATATGGATAGATGGGTGTGTGAGTGGATGGATGAATGGATGTGTGGGTGGATGGATGGATGGATGGATGTGTGTGTGTATGGATGGATGTGTGTATGGATGGATGTGTGGATGGATGGATGTGTGGATGTGGGTGGATGGATGTGTGGATGGATGGATGTGTGGATGGATGGATGGATGGATGATTTTTTTTTCAATCAGGGAAATAAATTGGATGGAATGACAGAAGGGTGGATACATTGATAAGGACCACGGAACCAGGATGATGGACAGGAAAATGAATGAATTAATGGCGGGAGTAATAGACAGGAAAGGAAATGGATTGATGGTTGGATCGATTAAAAAATGTCATGTTGTTTTCTTTGTACATTATGTTCAACATACTGTTTGGGCGTTTACATTTAAAAGGCCTGTATCGCCCTTTGCTGCGGTTGCGGTGTTGAACACACTATAGGTCTGTAGGGTTCCAGTGGAGGAGAGGATACCACTTATCATGACGAGGCATTACCTCATCCTGATCGATCATCTGCTCCGAGAGCTTCTCAGACATCTGACTGTGTTGGTTGATCTCATCATCCTGAATGCAGACAGAGACACAGTGAGTCAGCATGAGAACCTCATTGAACAGGACGCCTGCACGCTAATATACAGATACTGAGATCGAAGACCCCCACAGTAAACTAGCTCTAATAGATCATTATGCACAATGAGCAATACCGATATGGCACACACAAGCACAAGGCAAAGTGTCATTATTCCCCATATTCATCAGTTAGAGATTTATTGACATATTTGCTTGGGGGACACAAACGTGACAAGACGTGACTATTATTGATTATGCTGAGCTTGGGATAAACCTGTGTTTTACATGTATTAAATACACAGTTGCAGATACAATTTTTTTACAGATATAATTACAGATATTACAATCAATATTGTAATATTGCATTGGATCTAATACAATATCACATGGAGTACTGTATGTCACTGGCTAACAAGCATTTTAGCTCATTTCCTTTATCTTTGGAGACTTTTGTGTGTGTGTGTGTGTGTGTGTGTGTGTGTGTGTGTGTGTGTGTGTTTAATGTTGTTGTTTTGGATGTTTGTAAGCAAGTCTTGTTTAGTCCTTGTCATTCTGAGAGGCCACCTTGTCGTCCAGCTGCTGGTAGAGATCGGTGATGAGGTTCTCATACTGGGTCTTCTCGTTGCACAACGGGGCGGGGGGCGGGGCCAGCGCCTCGATAGTGGCCGTGGTCTCGCTGCCGCCTCGCTTGCTCTCCTTGTTGCTCAGCTGCTCCTCCACCGGGACAGCCTCACCTGAGATACAGAAAGAGAGAAAGAGAGACAGAGAGATGGAGAGAGACGAAGAGAGAGGAGAGAGATTCAACAATTTACAATATCTCTATATTTCACTTACATTGTTGACGTATCGGTAAAGAGCATAAAGTGATAAAAATTATATTCACAAAAATAAAACTGTGTGTGACTGTACACTAATGATCCATGATTCCATTTCATGGATGCACAGGAACATGGCAAGATGCCAGACTAAGATATTTTCTACCATGGACTGTGTGTGCGTGCGTGCGTGTGTGTATGTATGTATGTATTGTGGCAGCCGGCCACTGAGGAACAGGAAAGGAGAGCTTTGGAGACAGTATGGGGGGCCGCAATTCCCCATTCTGCCCCCAGAGGGAGCCCGTGAGACAAGGGTTTGGAGAGAGGCAATTAGCCTCATTGGATTTGGCTGCAGCTCGTTGAGAGCACTCCGCGGCTGCCAATCAGGGCCCGGCATCCAGGAAATAAATGAGAGGACCTGGGTGGTGGAGAGAGTCGAAGAGAGAGTCGAAGGAGGAGTCAAAGGAGAGTGGAGGAGAGAGGTGGAAGAGGAGGTGGTTGTGGGAGAGAAAGAGGAGGAAGAGGAGGAGAAGGAGGAAGAGTGGAGACCAAGATGCTGTGTGGGAGTTCAAGAGAAGGAAACTAAGTGGCTGTGTGCCTTGACCTTCTGCCTGTCTGAGAACCCGTCTTGTGTATGACCCTTGCCTGCCTGACTACCCTCCCGCCTGCCTTGCCCTGGACCGTATGCGACTACTTCCCGGTGTGATAACCCCCTGCTTATGGACTACGACAACTCTCTTGGATTATGGACTCGGTACAGATAGTAGTATTATATTTCCCTCCCCATTAGTCAATAAAACTCCTATTTCATATAAATACTGGTGTGGAACTCAGAATTATTGTTTTCAGTCCTGTGCACACTCACCAAAACCCCAGAGTGTGTCACATATGGTGGAGAATGCGGGCACGCTAATTCTGACTGAAAATAATAATTCACCCACAGCTAACACAATGGATATAGAGGCCCTTTTCACCCTTATTGTTCAGAGCAACATGGATGGCGTTCCCCCTGTCGCGACCAGCCAGAAGAAGAAATCTGCCAAGAAGCAGAGGGCTGAGGCTGCTGCCGGGGCAGGCCCACGGGTCCAGGGCAAGGCAGGCGGGAGGGTAGTCAGGCAGGCAAGGGTCATACACAAAACGGGTTCTCAGACAGGCAAACGATCAAGGCACACAGCCACTTAGTTTCCTTCTTTTTGAACTCACACACAGCGTCTTGGTCTCCACTCTTCCTCCTCTTTCTCTCCCACAACCACCTCCTCTTCCACCTCTCTCTTCTTGACTCCTCCTTCGACTCTCTCTTCGACCTCGGTCCTCTCCTATTTATTGGCCGCAGCCAGGCCTTTGATTGGCTGCCGCCGAGTTTCCTCAACGAGGCGCAGCTACTTCCCACGAGGCTGATTGCCTCTCTACACTTCCTGGCCTCCCTGGCTCCCTCTGGGGGCCGACTGGGGAACTGCGGTTCCCCCGACCATTGTCCATACTCCTTAGTCGGCCCCCCAGTGGCCGTCTGCCACATACCCTCCTCCTCAGCTCCGACCAGGAGGGAGGGGCGGCTCAGCCCCTCGAGGCGTCTCTCCTGACGCCTGGGGCTTCGCCAGTGGGGCCACGTCGGCTGCGGGGCCCAGGTACAAAATACAAATACAAAAAATTACAAAACAAAATACAAAATAAATATAAATATATAATAATACAATAGGCCTACGTCAATTTATGATAAAACATCATTGTTGGTGGATCACAGGTGCATCACTGACCACCTAACCATAGCCCCCCCAAAGGGCAAGGAAAAACTCCCTTAGTTATTAAGGAAGAAACCTTGAGAAGGAACAGAGAGTGGGCTATCCCACCTTCTGAGGATGGTTAGGAGTGGCGATGTCCCTTATAATATCCTTCATGACAGGAAATTATTGGTGGCATATAAGTGGTGTGTTTAAGTACCAGCGGAGCACAAGTATCAGACTTACCTTCCCTTGTTTACTCTGCTACCTGCGACTCTACTAGCCGGCCTCTATTGAGAATATTGAATATTGCTCAGAGCATGCGCAGACCAGTTGGCAGGAGTCTTCGCAGACATCTTCAACCTGTCCCTGTCCCAGGCTGTTGTTCCCGAGGTCTTCAAGATGTCCATCATCGTGCCTGTCCCTAAACACCCCAAGGTAACCTGCCTGAATGACTGGAGACCCGTAGCCCTCACCTCGATTGTCAGTAAATGCTTCGAGAGGCTGGTCAAGGACTTCATTTGTTCCATGTTGCCTGCCACGCTGGACCCATGGCAATTTGCGTACCGTCAAAACAGATCCACCGACGACGCCATTGCCATGGCACTTCACACCGCCCTCTCTCACCTGGAGGGGAAGAACTGTTGTGTGAGAATGCTGTTTGTGGACTTCAGCTCAGCGTTCAACACGATAGTTCCTGCCAAGCTCGACACCAAGCTCAGGAGTCTAGGCCTGCACCCGACCATGTGCAGCTGGATACTGGACTTCCTGTCGGGCTGCCGCCAGGTGGTGAGGATGGGCAGCACCACCTCAGAGCCACTGACCCTCAACACTGGAGCCCCTCAGGGATGCGTGTTGAGCCCTCTCCTCTACTCCCTGTACACCCACGACTGCATGGCTATGCACAGCATGAAATTATTTGTTCACAAGGAATATATTCACGCAGCTAGCAGCACGTCACGCAGCTAGTATTTGTATTTTGTATTATTTGCATTGAAAAACAAAAGTAACTGGACATTCACCCAGTGATGCAGAGGTCGGTGGCCGACTAGCCTCTTTTGGACGTTGAAGTGAAGTATCGGGCTCGGTGGGAAAATGCCAATGCTGGTGCACTCTGTAGGTTTCCCGCAGCTCCCTTCTCTGCAGGTGATATGGCCG
Source organism: Coryphaenoides rupestris (assembly GCA_002895965.2). Classification (NCBI taxonomy): domain Eukaryota; kingdom Metazoa; phylum Chordata; class Actinopteri; order Gadiformes; family Macrouridae; genus Coryphaenoides; species Coryphaenoides rupestris. The sequence goes on along the minus strand of PIJE02003195.1, from coordinate 40,015 downwards.
GCAGGTTGCTAGCAGTGGGCAGGCAGTCGATGCCACTCTGGGCCCACAAGAGGAGGATGAGGAGGATCAGAGGCTCTGGCTCTGAGGACATCAGAATCAGAATCAGAATCAGAATTGCTTTATTCGCCAAGTAGTTTTCACATACGAGGAATTTGCTGTGGTTGTTGGTGCATACAGACAATATAATAGATAAGAGTTAAAAAGCATTAAAAAGCAAGTAGTGCAAAAACGACAAGAGGCATAAATATTAAATAAAGTAGAATAGTATGAAAGGGTATTGTGGCAGACGGCCACTGAGGGGCCGACCAGGCCAGATGGACCATGGTCGGGAGAACCGCAGTTCCCCATTCGGCCCCCAGAGGGAGCCAGAGAGACCAGGAAGTGGAGAGAGGCAATCAACCTCATGGGAAGTAGCTGCGCCTCGTTGAGAGAATTCGGCGGCAGCCAATCAAAGGCCTGGCTGCGGCTAATAAATAGGAGAGGACCCGGGTGGTGTAGGAAGTGGAGTAGGAAGTCGAAGGAGGAGTCAAGAAGGAAGTGGAGGAGAGAGAGGTGGAAGAGGAGGTGGAAGAGGAGGTGGTTGTGGGAGAGAAAGAGGAGGAAGAAGAGTGGAGACCAAGACGCTGTGTGTGAGTTCTGTGAGAAGGAAACCAAGTGGCTGTGTGCCTTGATCGTTTGCCTGTCCGAGAACCCGTCTTGTGTATGACCCTTGCCTGCCTGACTACCCTCCCGCCTGCCTTGCCCTGGACCGTATGCGACTACTTCCCGGCGTGATACCCCCTGCTTATGGACTACGACTACTCACTTGGATTACGGACTCACTATTGATAGTGATTACATTTCCCTTCCCCTGTGTGGTAAATAAAGACTCTTATTTCATTTAAATCCTGGTGTGGAACCTGAGTTTATTAATTCCAGTCGTGGTCACACTCCACCCCAATAGGGAGTGTGCCACATATGGTGGAGAATGCGGGCAGAGAACTAAAGAGACTGAAATTAATAAATCAACCCCCACCATGGATATCGAGACGCTGCTGAACAAATGGCAGTATGGGGACCTGGAAGACGATCCCCTGTGAAAACCGGCCGGCAGAAGAAGAAAGCTGCCAAAAAGCAAGAGGGCTGGGGCTGCTGCCGGGATGGGCCCACAAGTCCAGGAGAAGGCCATCTCCCTCCAGGAGGAGGACGACCTGACCAGGGAGCTGGTACGGCAGCTACGACAGGAGCTCCAGGTCGAGAGAGAGAAGATGGGCCAGATGGAAGCCATGGTGAAGGAGTGGTTGGGCCATGCAGGCTGAAAACCAGCGGGGATACCAGGACCTGGAGGCCCAGCTGAAGGCTGCAACCCAGCAGCAGGAGCAGGCCTGGAAGGCGGCCAAAGGGCTCCAAGACCAGCTGAAGGCCCAGCTGAAGGCTGCAACCCAGCAGGAGGAGCAGGCCCGGAAGGAGGCCAAAGGGCTCAAGTCCAGCTGAAGGCCCAGCTGAAGGTCGCAGCCCAGCAGGAGGAGCAGGCCCGGAAGGAGGCCAAAGGGCTCCAAGACCAGCTGGGAAGGCCAGGGCGGCCACCGGCCAGCGATCGGAGCCCTGGCCTCCTTCCGGGCCTGCTCCTCCTGCTGGGTTGCAGCCTTCAGCTGGGCCTTCAGCTGGTCTTGGAGCCCTTTGGCCTCCTTCCCCCTCCTCCTCCCCCCACCCCCCCCCACCCCCCCCCTCCCCCCCCCCCACCCCCCTGCTATTCACCCCCCCCCCCCCCCCCCCTGCCGGTTGTCCGCGCGGAGCTGCAACGCACCGCGGCGGAGCTGTCCGACCTGCGGGACAGACACCGGGCCCTTTGGCCTCCTTCCGGGCCTGCTCCTCCTGCTGGGCTGCAGCCTTCAGCTGGGCCTTCAGCTGGTCTTGGAGCCCTTTGGCCGCCTTCCAGGCCTGCTCCTGCTGCTGGGTTGCAGCCTTCAGCTGGGCCTCCAGGTCCTGGTATCCCCGCTGGGTTTCAGCCTGCATGGCCCACCACTCCTTCACCATGGCTTCCATCTGGCCCATCTTCTCTCTCTCGACCTGGAGCTCCTGTCGTAGCTGCCGTACCAGCTCCCTGGTCAGGTCGTCCTCCTCCTGGAGGGAGATGGCCTTCTCCTGGACTTGTGGGCCCATCCCGGCACTTCCCGGTGTGATAACCCCCTGCTTATGGACTACGACCACTCTTGGATTACGGACTCGGTACGGATAGTAGTATTATATTTCCCAAAGTGTGTCACAGTATGTATGTGTGTGTGTGCGCGTGCGTGCGCGCACGACGCCCCCTCTGAATGTCTTATCCCTGATTGTTTACTAAGGATCAGAAGTGTACAGCGACGGGCCATATCCAGCCATCACTGCAGAGCTGGTTACCATAGCAATAGTCATTCTGCCAGCCTCCTCCTTGCTGAGTGAGATATTCTGCGGTGACATTTTCCGATTGTTTTGCTACCTTTTCTATCGCCATTTTGTCTCTTAGTCCCTTATGTTCAGTATTGACGTGAATTTACCTTCCATGATGTGAGGAGGGTGAAATTCAACACCCACCACACAACCATAACTAGATTGTGATAGAGCCCTGTAGCAGCCAATAATGTAATAACTACCATTAATGTAATAACTGCCAATGACGTAATCATTTTGCAATTCTTAATGTAATAAGTCAATAATCTAATAACTGGCCAATAATGTAATAGTTTCTGAACCAATAACCTTTTGCGCCTCATGTAATAACTTATTACATTATTGGTAGGTTATTACATTGTTAGCTGTGTAAAACAACAATCATAATAAATGCAATAACTGCAATATACTTATATCACTATTTAAGTTACATTTATTGGATATAAAGTGTGACACTTCCATGACACACCCTTACTGTTAATTCTTTCAAATAGCTGCTCAAAAACCTGACAACACACACACACAGACAATTTGTTTGAAACAGACAATTACTCTTATGTTGTATAATATGGCATCTATACCTTTTTTGAAGATGTTCTCAAATAAAGAAGACCACTACTTCTTCCCATTACAATAATGTAATAAGTTATTACATGAGGCGCAAAAGGTTATTACGTTATTGGTTTAGAAAATGTATTACATTATTGGCCAGTTATTACATTATCGACTTTCATTACAATAAGAATTGCTAAATTATTACGTTATTGGCAGTTCTTACATTAATGGTAGTTATTACATTATTGGCTGCTACAGGCCCTTGTCTGTAAATGTATGTTTCTCATGTCTTTTCTGTTACTACAAATGATGACACTAACAATGCACGCATGCATGAGTCCAGCGCTTCAGAAACTGTCCTCAGCTTCAACGTTCCATTAGCATTCTGCTCACACACACTATGGTTCCCAAGCAGGGCCCCCCAGGCTTCCTTCTCCCCAGCCACGCTCTCTAGTTCCTCCTGGGGATCCCGAGGCGTTCCCAGGCCAGACGAGATATATAATCTCTCCAGCGGGTTCTGGGTCTGCCCCGGGGTCTCCTCCCAGTTGGACGTGCCCGGAAAACCTCCAAAGGGAGGCGCCCGGGGGCATCCTAATCAGATGCCCGAACCACCTCAGCTGACTCCTTTCGATGCGGAGGAGCAGCGGCTCTACTCCGAGCTCCCTCCGGATGTCTGAGCTCCTCACCCTATCTCTAAGGCTGAGCCCAGCCACCCTGCGGAGGAAACTCATTTTGGCCGCTTGTATCCGCGATCTCATTCTTTCGGTCACTACCCAAAGCTCGTGACCATAGGTGAGGGTTGGAACGTAGATGGACCAGTAAATCGAAAGCTTCGCCTTCCGGCTCAGCTCCCTCTTCACCACAACGGACCGGTACAGCGCCCGCATTACTGCAGACGCTGCACCAATCAGTCTGTCCATCTCCCGCTCCATTTTGCCCTCACTCGTGAACAAGACCCTGAGATACTTGAACTCCTTCGCTTGAGGCAGCAACTCACTTCCAACCCGGAGGGAACACTCCACCGTTTTCCGGCAGAGAACCATGGCCTCAGACTTGGAGGTGCTGACTCTCATCCCGACCGCTTCACACTCGGCTGCAAACCGCCCCAGTGCATGCTGGAGGTCACGGTCTGATGTAGCCAACAGAACCACATCATCTGCAAAGAGCAGAGATGCAATTCTGAGGTCCCCAAACCGGACACTCTCCTCACCTCGGCTGCGCCTTGAGATTCTGTCCATGAAGATCACAAACGGTGATCACAAATAGTGTACACCACTCACTGTGGGCTGACCTTCTCTTGTGTCCTCCTCTTGTCGTCTGTAGAAAACACACGTACCATACCGAGACAGCAAGATGACTCGTATCCTGCAGGACTCGCTGGGCGGGAACTGTCGCACCACCATCGTCATCTGCTGCTCGCCCTCCGTGTACAACGAGGCCGAGACCAAGTCCACCCTGATGTTCGGACAGAGGTGGGCGCGCCAAAACCAGTCCCCCAGACTTTCTACGTCTACACATTATTTCACACTGTCACCCCACACACACACACACACACACACACAAACACACATACACTCACACACACACACACATACACTGACTATGTAAAGCACTTTAATGCCTTGCCAAAAAGCGTTCATAATTAACGCACTATTATTATTATCAAACATTTTTAAAATAGGTATATATAAAATGGATAATGGATTGCATTTATATAGCACTTTTATCCAAAGCGCTTTACAGTTGCCTCACATTCACCCATTCATACACCGACGGCGGTGCCAACCATGCAAGGTAACAACCAACACGTCAGGAGCAGGTAGGGTTAGGTGTCTTGCTCAGGGACACCACGACACTTATGACGCTCCCAGTGACGACACTCGTCGGCCAATCAGTGGAAGGCAGTCGGCTGACGTCACATAATAGTACCGCTTCGGCTGGCTTGGAACCAGGGGCAGATGTGATACCAAATAGTACCTGATATCAGGTACTACGTGCTAGTGGAAACACGCAAATACCGCGCCGTACCGTGCCGTACCGCGCCGTACCGTGCCCGTGGAAAAGGGGCATTAGCTAGGCGGAGCCCGGGGTTCATAGGTGAGAAAATATTGTATTCTAAGCAAGTCACACACAGTAGCATGTAAAGGGGGTGTACAGGTCAGTCTGTATACGTAAACAGCAGCATCATCCATTTAACAACGTGCCTCAAATCAGCCGGTGGAGGCTTCTGCTGCTGTTATTTATTCTGAGTGTGCAGGAGCTGCAGCATCGTCCACCACCAGGCTGCACAGCAAACACACATTCGAGGTCATAATAACCCAGGCGACCCCGCGGCGACCTTCAGGAGAGGAACAGTCCTCAGTGGGATGATTCCGGACCGGGTTGTAGAAAATAATATGTATACACAGAGGGATGAGGATTAGATGTTGTCATGTACCCATGCACTTTATTTCATTTGATATCTTGTGGGACACACTACATTGCATACCTATACTATTTTCACAATTAAATACTGTGGACTTTTTTACTTGTTGTGGTGTTTCGTTTCATAGTGTCTTCTAATGTTGTACTCTTTGGTTATAGCCACGTTGGCTCCACATACAAGACAAACAGGTCTGTCTTTTACATATGTGAACAGATATTCTGCCTCCCACCTGTCCAGAAAGCTCCTGTTTTCTGCCTTTCTTTTCGCCATTTTTGGGATGGGTAGCACGGTGCCAGTAGCAGCATGAGGTCGCTATGACTACTGTCAACAGAGGAGAGGGTGTTTATGGGTCCTGTACTGATTGACACGCCAAAACAGGAGCAGAGCATTCTGGGATTTGTAGTATTAGCGGTACATGCGCTGTATAATACCGGCGGGCCAGCTCTAGTAGTCATTTGGTATTGCCTCGCGGGCCAAATATAATTACACTGCGGGCCATAT
>PIJE02003195.1:7500-23421 GCA_002895965.2 Coryphaenoides rupestris | reverse complement strand
CATATTCTGTACTTAAGTAGATTTTTCAGGTATCTGTACTTTACTTGAGTATTTATTTTTTTGACAACTTTGTACTTTTACTCCCTACATTTAAACACTAATATCTGTACTTTCTACTCGTTACATTTTCAAAACGGGACTCATTACTTTAGTTTTATTGCATTTGAGGGGACACACACACACACACACACACGCACGCACACACACACACACACACACACGACACCTAGGTGTGTAGGTGTGTGTTACAACTATTATGTATAATATGTCAGTAAACATCATCACTATGACAAAAGAGTCTAAAAGTTTCAAAAATGTCCAAAGTTTCCAGTTCTGTTGCTGGCATTGAAAGCTGATGTTCTGCATTGGAGCCTCACGTTAATATTGGTCCACGTTAAGTTGATTATTTTCAATATATTAAGAATTAAAATGGCTACTTTTTACTTTTGTACTTTGAGTACATTTCAGAGCCTGTACTTTTTTACTTTTACTTGAGTAAAAAGTTGAATCATATTGTATTTTTGTCTTATTTATTTTTATGTTATTTTTTAATTTTTATTTTATTCTTATGCGCATCTAAATCCTAATTGGGAATACCGGAGAGAGTAAGCACAATTCTTATTAAAAAATAAGATTGAGACTTCCGGTTGTGCAATGTAGTGAGAAGACGCGTGAGAGAAGGCTCCCGGTCGAATCATTGTTATTTGCTTTTTTTACTCAAACCTTTCGGTGAAATCTCGACCTAAACGGTTAAATAAGATATGATTAGAGTTTTTATTGCAAAATGAGTCATTCTAAACCTACAAAAGTAACGACCACACGTGCTTCCAAGACCGCAGCAGAGAAGCTAGCGCTGTTTGCAGCTAGCGGCCCCTCGTCCTCGACAACACCAGATGAAACCACGCCTGCTGCGCTTATTTCAATGGATCAATTGTCTGCAGAATTCGCAAAGCAGAGAGAGTCACTTAAGGATGATGTCTCCTCCCTGATCCAAGAATTCACTAAACCACTGCAAGCTTCGCTGGACTCCTTGCAAATTACAGTGAACTCTCTCCAGACCCGCCTAACGTCCGTGGAGTCTGTAGCTGGGGAAAACTTTGAGCGCTTAACGAAAGCGGGAAGTCCACCATCAAAACGCTCCAAACTCAAAAACGTGTTTTCTTTTGGACCGGGTTGACGACCTTGAGAACCGTTCACCGGAAGAAGCTAATCTTCCGCATTTTGAACATCCCTGAAGGTAGCCGAGGACGGCAAAGACACAGCGAAGTTTATATCCGAGGTGTTGAGGGAAGTGATGGGTCCCGAGGTTTTTTCCTGAGAACCAAACCCGAACTGGAGAGAGCTCATCGGAACCCCGGCCCTTTCCAGAGTGCCCGGTTTCCAGGTCGAAAGAACATCCCGCCGCCGCCCCGTTTCCTGGTTTGTTTCTCCCAGATTTCAGCAGAAGGAGGCTGCACTGCGCTGGTCCAGGAACCACGAGATGAAGTTCAAGGGTGCCGCTATAAGGATCTATCAAGACCTCAGCGCAGCACTCGCTAAAAAGCGGGCTGCATTTAATGCTGTGAAGCAGGCCCTGTACCAGAAGAATGTGCGGTTTCACCTGTTATACCCGGCCCGGCTGCGCGTGATGTACGGGGACGACGTGCTCACCTTCGAATCGCCTGATGAAGCTCAGAAGTTTTACGATCAGAAGATCCAGAAGGAGTAGGCTAGACACTGGCTATGGCTGTTTCTACTTTGGACTGTAGGCTATAGCCTTATTATAGGCTATTGTGGACGATACAGTAGCCTACCGTACTGGACATATTTGTGTTGCCTTTTGATTTCGATTTGAACTTGTCTTGACAGCAGCCTGGAACTTACGGTATGGTAATAGTTACCCTCACTGATGTTTTTGTTGGGCAAACGTATATAGGCCCGTTTCGTTCATAGAATTAATATTTAGTTAATTGGCCTACACCACCACAATGGATTTGAAATGAAACAATCAACATGTGCTTTAAGTGCAGACTTTCAGCTTTAATTTGAGGGTATTTACATCCAAATTAGGTGAACGGTGTAGGAATTACAACACATTTTATATGTGACCCCCCCCTTTTTAAGGGACCAAAAGTAATTGGACAATTGGCTGCTCAGCTGTTCCATGGCCAGGTGTGTGTTATTCCCTCGTTATTTCATTTACATAGTCTAGAGTTCATTTCAAGTGTGGTATTTGTGTTTTGAATCTGTTGCTGTCAACTCTCAATATGAAGTCCAAAGAGCTGTCACTATCAGTGAAGCAAGCCATCATTAGGCTGTAAAATCAAAACAAACCCATCAGAGAGATAGCAAAACATTAGGTGTGGCCAAATCAACTGTTTGGTACATTCTTAAAAAGAAAGAACGCACTGGTGAGCTCAGCAACACCAAAAGACCCGGAAGACCACGGAAAACAACTGTGGTGGATGACAGAAGAATTATTTCCCTGGTCCCCGACAGCTTGGTCTCCGTCTCCACGTTCTCCTGCTTGATGTTGATCAGGAAGATGCTGTGACTGCGGGAGCTGTGTTCGTTCATATCTGGCAACCAGAGACACACTTTAAATACACGTAATCCCCGGCAGAATGGTACGGTTCAGACTGAGCACAGGGGTGCTCTCTGACAGGGCACCCTGTCAGAGAAAGGGGGGTTGTGACCCACAAGAGACCGTAGGAGGATGACCCCCAACAGTTTAGGCAGGCCAATCACAAGTCAGGGGTGGCGCTTCAGCTGTGATTGGTCAGGCGATGGACCAATGGCTGGTGACTAACCATGAATCCGACGGCAAACGATGACACCTCAAATAGTACATTGTGTAGCACTTATCATAGCCATCTCCCTGTTAACCAGCAAGGGGGTTGGCCTAGCAATTATGAGTGCTTGAAACTTCTGCTATTCTGTTCAAATCTTTCCGTCACTTTGGACAAAAGCGTCAAATGCCAAATGTCCTAAATGTAAATGTAAATATAAATGCAAATGGAGGTGAGGGCAAACCCGATCAAAGTGATGGGTCAGACTAGGTCAGACATAACTGACATTGTGCTGTTTCTGATCAAAATGTTACTCATGTCATACATTTAGATAGAAGTGAAACTAATATAATAACACAATATTTTTCATCATCGTGGAATGAGCCTGTCGATGAAGCAAAACGTTGAATACCCAGGTCTGGTTACCCTAGTGCCTTTCCTATTGGCAGTGACAAGCTGAAGTACTTATTTATTAACAAACTGAGTACAGGAACGTTCCAAAAATGGCAGCGGCTTTCTCACTTGTGACGGCAACATGGCGGTTGGCCTTGCCGTCATCGATGACATCCATCACCTCCTCCAGACTGGAGACAAAACGCTCTGTACAGCCCTGGAGAGAGAGAGAGAAACACAGAGAGCGAGAGAGAGAAACACAGAGAGAAACACAGAGAGCGAGAGAGAGAGCGAGCGAGAGAGAGAGAGAGAGAGATGGAGAGACAGACAGAGAGAGGGGGGGNGAAGACTTGAACAAGACCAGCTCATTAAATCTATTGAGATAGTGGATACGCAGTATTCTACCGCCCCTTCTCCTGAACTTTATAAAAGGAAGCTAGACCTCCAAACTCAATATAATCTGTTATCAACTGCTAAAACAGAACGGCTCCTCTTAAAATCACATGGTTACATCTATGAGCATGGTGAGAAAGCAGGCCGTCTTTTAGCACATCAACTTAAATGTCGTTCTGCTTCTCAACAAATCCCACAAATTAGAAAGCTGAATGGTGAATTAACTATTGATCCGGAAGAAATTAATGAAACATTTACCACATTTTACTCAAATCTATACACCTCAGAAACAATGAATGATAGTACTGATATGGAAAAAAATTTAAACAATCTCCAGGCTCCTTCTATAAGCCAAATACATAGGACTGACACTGACCTCCCATTACAACAGGCAGAAATCATTAATGCAATAATGGCAATGCAGAGTGGTAAGGCGCCTGGCCCCGATGGCTACCCTATAGAATTCTTCAAAACGTTTTCAAACAAATTATCTATAATCTTACTTGATATGTTTAATGATTCTCTGTCTCGTGGGCTGCTTCCACAAACACTGACTGAAGCTTCAATTTTCCTTCTGCTTAAGCCGGGTAAAGATAGCACGGAATGTGGTTCATATCGACCCATCTCTCTCCTAAATAATGATGTGAAGATCTTGGCCAAGGCTCTTGCCCTACGCCTAGAAACCACAATGCATGATGTGATCTCTATCGACCAAACTGGCTTCATTTCGGGACGACACTCATTTACAAATATCCGTCGACTTTTAAATATTATCTACTCTCCTGCGTCCAGTGAGGTGCCAGAGGTGGTCATCTCGTTGGACGCAGAGAAAGCTTTTGACAGGGTTGAATGGGAATTTTTATTTACATGCTTGGAAAAATTTGGTTATGGTCCTAATTTTATTTCATGGATTAAATTGTTATACACCTTGCCCAAAGCCTCTGTAGTTACCAATGGTAAGCAATCACCGTACTTTCAACTCTCAAGGGCAACTCGTCAAGGGTGCCCAATCAGTCCCCTGTTATTTGCTTTGGCCATAGAGCCCTTATCCATCACACTCAAATCATTACCATCAATACATGGAATTTATAGGGGAGGATTAGAACATAGATTATCTTTATATGCGGATGATTTAGTTTTATACGTATCGAACCCTGTTTTAAGTGTACCTCATATTGTCCAGGCTTTGAAGAGATTTGGTTCATTTTCTGGGTATAAACTGAACTTTGGTAAAAGTGAATGCTACCCTGTCAATGACATGGCTCGTCAATTACAAGATAATACCTTACCGTTTCAAATGTCACGGAATGGCTTTAAATATTTAGGCATTAATATCACGAGAGACATGCATAGTCTTTATCAGGAAAAATTTTCTCCCCTATTTGTGAAAGTCAAGCTAGACTTGAAAAAGTGGGAATCTCTTAATTTGACCCTGGCAGGAAGAGTGAATTGTATTAAAATGAATGTGCTCCCTAAATTTCTCTATCTATTTCAATGTATCCCACTTTACCTTCCTAAATCTTTCTTTAAATCCATTGATAGAGCTTTAATTTATTTTATATGGAGCAAAAGGGCCCTAGAGTGTCTAGAATCATTGGACCTCATTCTGGAACGCAGTTAAGAAAAAGTTAAGAAGACATTTCTTCTTAACTCCACTTACGAAGTTCCTGCAACAATTCTGGCATTCCTGAATGGTTTCTCATCTGGGATTGGTTCTTAGCTAAGAACAGGATTTAAGAACGCGGAAAAGCAGTCGTAGCGACCTATTTGGAGTGCGCCCATGTTCTTAAGGGCTGAATTTGTGAGAAATCATTGGTGATTGCGTTCACATCAATTCTACAGACATCCTCGGATGTAAATAATTATAATAATAATAAATACGAGAATATTTGTATCATTAACAATTACGTTTCACATGCATAGTCATGATTCTACGAGGCATCGTGATGTCCTAAAATAAATAAAAGCACGACACGAACACTGCAAATGGCAGTGAATAAATAAATAAGCACTAAACTCAATTGCGTGGATATAGACATAGGGGAATAGAATTGACATCTACATTCTGTGAATGAACATGTGTGTACATTGTAAGAGCCAGTGGAGAAACATTCCACTGCTCATCTTACTGGTATGATGTTGCATGTGACAAATAAAACCTTGAACTTGCACGTGGACTTGAACATCAATTATGTACATTGAACCATGCCATCCAATAATCAGTGATCAATCCAGCTATTTAAAGGGCCAAGTCTGCACCCTAGGCCTACACACACAATATGGCTCATCTACTGCTGCTGGAAGCTATCGCTGATCGTGCGCTGAGGAGGGAGCGCCAGTACCGCGACCATGCGGACCTGTGTGCACACGGTCCTGTGGTTGCCCTTATAAGGAGCTGGCGGGGCGTGTCTGTATGCTAATTCAGGTGTACGAGCACGCGCGTTCCATTTAAGAATGAGTGGCATTCCTCATCGGGGGAGCGCAGCTGAGAACACTTTGGCGGTTTAAGAACACATTTCCCCGCGTTCATGAATCCGGCGGACAGATTTCTTAAGTTTGTTCTTACGAAGTTCGTAAGAAGATATTTAAGAAGACACTTAAGAAAATGTTCGAGAATGAGGTCCAGTTCTTAGCCTGAAGCAGGATACCACTGTAGTTGAATCAACGATCTGGCGATGAGTGAGGTGAAAGCCGGTGTTTAAGTACTGGTGGAGATGAGTTGATGAATGGCAGGTGTGCAGGGTAGACCAGGTGAGCGTGACGAGCCGGGGGAGGAGCCGGAACCAGGAACCACGCTTTAAATCCATTGATAGAGCTTTAATCTCTTTTATATGGAGCAATAAGAGCCCTAGAGTACGTCTAGAACTACTACAGAGGCCTAAACTACAGGGGGGCTTAGCTCTCCCTAATCTTTGTTACTATTATTGGGCTGAAAACGTTCAATCTTGAGGCTACTTCTTGCATTTCAACATCTCTCACAGCCCTGGTATCCTCCAGTCTCCCCCTTTCTACTTCGCAATTTACTGTTAACCCAATTGTCATCAATACCCTCAAGATATGGTCTCAATTTCGTCAGAACTTTGGGTTTAAACAGTTTCTTAGCGTAAGTCCTCTGTGCAATAATCACCTTTTCCCTCCAGCTAGGTTAGATTCCGCATTCTCTCTTTGGCAAAGACTAGGCATTTCTGCATTTAAGGACATGTACATAAACTCTGTATTTGCAAGCTTTGAAGATTTATCACATAAATTTGGTCTCCCCAGGTCCAGTTTATTTCGATACTTCCAAGTCCGCCACTTCCTTCAGCGCCATGACCCTAATTTTCCAAATTTAACTTCAACCCCAGGCTTGGATGATATACTAGAGATTCCTTCAAATTCAAAAGGTCTGATTTCAAGAATACATGATTGTATGACTTCTCTTAAAAATGTATCCCTCGCGAAGATTAGAGCGGACTGGGTGAGTGAGCTAGGGGAGGATATTGAAGACGAAGTTTGGAACTGTGCTATACAAAGAGTGAATAGCAGTACCTCTTGTGCAAGGTTGAGCTTGATACAATTCAAGGTCCTACATCGAGCTCATTTTTCCAAGGCAAGACTGGCTAAAATATACCCTAACTCAGATGCAAGGTGTGACCGGTGTCATAATATCCCTGCCAACTTAACCCATATGTTTTGGTCATGCCCGGCTCTGACAACTTACTGGACTATGATCTTCAAAACATTATCAGAGGCACTTAATATTGATTTTCAACCCAATGCAGTCACAGCTATATTTGGTATCACAGATGGGCAACATTTGAGGATGAGGAAAATATATAAAAACATCATTGCTTTTACAACACTGCTTGCACGTAGAAGAATTTTATTGCATTGGAAATCAAGAAATCCACCTAAGGTGTCTATGTGGTTGAGTGATTTGATGCATTTCATACAGCTAGAAAAGATTAAATACTCACTTAGGGGGTCCAGGGATAAATTCTTCCTGATCTGGGATCCGGTTCTATTATACTTACGTGAACTTAAAACTCTGCCTGATACCCCTTAATGTTTTTTTGTTTTTTTGCTTAGGATATTTGAGCTTATGGGGCACGGTGCTGTAACTGCTGAGCCTATTCTTTTTTTATTTAATCTGTCTTGTCTGTACCTATGCTTGCTTTAATTACTTCCATTGTTTAGGCGACCCCTATTGTCAATTTGGGACGGGGCCTGGATAAGGTTTAGTTTTTAGCTTAATACTTAGCACACATGCATTCAAGTGGGTTTGGGTTTATGCCTATTGCATATACCTCTAATGTTTCTACATTGTGGGTTGTTACAGGCTTAAATATGTATGTATACATACGGTGCAATGACATTGGTCATGGCTAAATGTGACTTTCTGCTCTTCTAGGTGGGTGTACTCTGTTTAGGTGGGTGGGGTGGGTGGGTGAATAGTTTGTTTGTTAATAGGGGGGGGGTAAAAAGCAAAATGGAAATACCATTGTTATCATTGTTGGTTGTATCTCGCACATTTCCAAATAAAGATTATATAAAAAAATAAATGTGAAACAAAGTGTGGCAGGACGGGACATTCCGGCCCCTCCCTCCCGAGTCGCAGCTGCCTCCTAATTAGCTGATAGGTGACAGCTGCGACTGATCAAGGACTCGGCTATAAAGCCGCGTAATGACTAAGAGTCGGGGGTTCGGGGAATCGCGGAGATCGCGCGGACCCGTGCGAGACGCCACGGACAGTACCCCGCGGAGCGCGGCTACCCGGGACGAGGAGTCCTGAACGGAGAGGACTCCTATCATGTGTTAAGTACTGCCTTGCTGTCCTGTGCTAATAAACGGCCCGACACAGAGCCTTAACACCCGTCATGGTCGTGGTTTCTCTATGCGTCCTGCCTCGTGTGAAAGCGGAGTTGCCACATATGGTGGAGAACGCGGGCTACCCGATTCACGCGCGGACGCAGAGGTAGGGAAAAAAAAAAGAGAAAATGGACCCCATGGAGCGCCTGTTTGACATATTTGTGGAGGGTGGTCCAAACATGGAGGCCCTGGTAGACCAGTTGCTCCAGGAGGGCAGTCCCCCTGTCACAACCAGCGAGAGCAAGAAGAAGAAGAAGAAGAAGGCTGGGGTTGTTACCGGGGCGGGCCCACGGGTACCGGAGAGGGATAAAGCCCTCTCACTCCAGGAGGAGGCCGACCTGGCTAAAAAGCAGGTGGAGCGGCTCCGCCTGGAGTTAACCCGGGAAAAGCTGGAATTGAACAAGCAGATGGAAGAGATGAGGCAGCAAGTGGCGGCCATGCAGAAAGGAAATGAGGGGGTATTCCAGGGGCTGCAGGCTGTGCAGCTCCAGGCCAAGGAACAGCGGGAGGCCATGGCCCAGCAGGAGGAGCAGGCCAAAGAGCTCCGGGCCACAGCTGAACGGCCCTGCAGCCCAGCGGGAGAAAGCAGGCCCAGAAGCAGGCCCTGAAGGAGGCCCAAGAGCTCCGGGCCCAGCTGAAGACTGACAGGCCAGCGGGAAGGAAGCAGGCCCAGCACAGGCCAGAGAAGCTCCAAAGACCCAGCCTGACGGCGAAGCAGGCCCAGCTCGCGGCAAGCAGGCCCAGGGGAGGCCGCAGCCCAGCGGGAGGAGCAGGCCAAGGAGCAGGCCGACAAGCTCAAGGCCCAGCTGACAGTGACACAGGCCCAGCTGACGGCGACACAGGCTCAGCTGACGGCGACGCAGGCCCAGCTGACGGCGACGCAGGCCCAGCTGACAGCCGCAGGCGAGCGGGAGCCAGGCCCCGCGAGCGACCCGCAGGCCAGCCGGGAGGAGCAGGCCCCAGCTAGCAGGCGAGAGAAGCTGCCAGGCCCAGCTGGTTGAGGGAAACAGGCCCAGCGAGCGACCGCAGGCCAGCGGGAGGAGCAGGCCCAGCAGCAGGCGAGAGAGCTTCCAGGCCCAGCTGGTGAGGAACAGGCCCAGCGAGCGACCGCAGGCCAGCGGGAGGAGCAGCCCCGGCAGCAGGCGAGAGAGCTCCAGGCCCAGCTGACGGGGGAGCAGGCCCAGCTGAAGGCCGCAGGCCAGAAGGAGGAGCAGGCCCGGCAGCAGGCGAGAGAGCTCCAGGTCCAGCTGGTTGCGGAACAGGCCCAGCAGCGACCGCAGGCCGGCGGGAGGAGCAGGCCAGCAGCAGGCGGAGAGAGCTCCAGGCCAGCTGACGGGGGAGCAGGCCCAGGCTGAAGGCCGACAGCCAGAAGGAGGAGCAGGCGCCGGCGCAGTACAGAGAGCTCCAGGCCCCAGCTGACGGAGGAGCGGGCCAGCGGAAGCCGCGGGCCAGAGAGAGGAGCAGGCCCGGGAGCAGTTCGGAGGGCTCCAGGCTCTATGCTGAATGGCGCCGCAGGCCCAGCTGCATGCCACAGGCTCAAAGAGGATGAGCAGGCCTGGGAGCAGGGCCAGGAGAGCCCCCAGTGCGACGCAGCACGACCGATGCGGGAGACGACGCAGCCGACGATGCAGCCGACGATGCGGGAGGCGACGCAGCCGACGACCCCGGGCGGCGGCAGACGACGGCGGCGACGAGGCAGCCGCGGGACGAGGGGCAGCCGAGCCGGGACGAGAGGCAGCCAACGCCAAGCCGGGACGAGGTGCCGCAGGGGACTCTGCGGAAGCGGGATGGGGAGCCGAAATGTCCCCTCCGGCCCCCGGAAAGGGTGGGGGCCGGGACCGGTGGCCCCGGCATTGAGGAAAGGGGGGGGGTGTGTGGCAGGACGGGACATTCCGGCCCCTCCCTCCCGAGTCGCAGCTGCCTCCTAATTAGCTGATAGGTGACAGCTGCGACTGATTAAGGACTCGGCTATAAAGCCGCGTAATGACTGAGTCGGGGGTTCGGGGAATCGCGGAGATCGCGCGGACCCGAGCGAGACGCCACGCGGGCGGGAGTCCTGAACGGAGAGGACTGGAGGGTTAAGTACTGCCTTGCTGTCCTGTGCTAATAAACGGCCCGACACAGAGCCTTAACACCCGTCATGGTCGTGGTTTCTCTATGCGTCCTGCCGCAGGTGAAAGCGGAGTTGCCACAAAAGAAATAGATGCTGTAAATGCAATTGAATTGAAATTGAATGCACTTGTTATTGTTATGGTTATAAAATGCTGGTTATGCTGTTGTTGTGCACTTATGAAAAAAAAACATGTAAGAACTATCTATCCCCTCTAAAAAAAGAATAAAATAAAGAGCAATGAAATGTGGTAGGCCTTTGCCATAAGCAGGAATACTTATAGGCCTAAATGTGAAACAATTAGATTTAATGTGAAACACTGTAAATGCAATGATATGATATGGGGGATTGTAAAGTTCTACCAGCTAATAAATACATGGAAAAAAATGCTTCTTTTGCTCAGATTGGATCAGGTTTGAGTCAGGGGGGCTCTGAGAAAAAAGGTTGGGAACCCCTGGTCTAGTGGGAAATGATGGGGGTGGGGCTTTGAGGCCGGCGCCAGATCTCGGTAGGACTTTTTACTCTGCCTCCCTAGGTTGACGGACAGCGTCCTATACTCTAGTACCTCCCCAATATCAGCCAGTTCTGTGGAACTATACAAGGTTGAAGTCGAATTTGGCAATTTTTTTTCTGATCTCAGAACACACACAGACCCCCACCTCCCAAGGGCCTGGAAATACGACCCGGGTCCCTTTAGAGTTCTCTGACATCTTGTATCTTCTCTCCAGACACAACCGTTCAAAAAATGTCTCCTTCTCGTGAGGACATGAGGTCAGGAGAAGGACTTTTCCAACCATAACAGCAAGGGGGCGCTGCACGAGAGCCAAAGAGGTTTGAATTGTGCTCATCAATGTGATACCAAATCAACATTTCTGTCGTGAAAAGCAGCTTTGGAATTAGTGTGGTTTTTGTGTGTGTGTATGTGTGTTTATGTGTGCGTGTGGTGTGCACATATGTATATATTGTCATGGGCTGGGTGCGTGTCCTCCAGAGAGTGCGAGGAGAGAGAGAGAGAGAGACACAGAGACACAGAGAGAGAGAGGAGAGAGGGGGGGGGGGGAGAGAGCGAGAGATAGAGGCGGAGAGAGAGCGAGAGTGAGAGTGAGAGAGAGAGAAACATAGAGAGAATGCTGTTGAGTGCACAACAACGGCAACAGTGTGTGTGTGTGTGTGTGTGTGTGCTCCTACTTCTCCTGGCCGCCGGGTCCCACTGGATGCCCAGGTTCTGGGCCAGGCTCTGAGAGAGTGACAGCGCCATGGACCAGGTGGATCCGTACTGTTGGGTCACATCACACACACACACACACACGCAACATGAGCACACATCCACAATGTGTGTGTGTTCATGTGTATTTATGTTTATGTGTGTGTGTGTGTTTGTTTAGGTGTGTGTGCGTTTAGATGTGTGTGAGTGTGTTTGTGTGTTTAGTTGCGTGTCTGGAGTGTGTGTGTGTGTGTCTGTGTGTGTGCGTGTGAGTGTGCATGCTGAGCCTTGGACTGACCTCATTCACACCCACGCCGCGGCTAACAGAACACATGCCACCAAAGTACGCCACACTGCTGCGCCGGTAGTGGAAGGTCACGTTGCTGAAGGTCACGAGGGAAACATGGCAGGCCAGAGGACAGAGGAGGTAAGGAAAGGAAAGGTTAGGTCGGCGAAGGTAATCGTTAGTATTCCCGAAGGGCAATTGGTTGCACAGCTAGCAGTAGCACAACACACAGGGCAGCAGTGGCTCAGGAGGCAGAACGATCTGTCTGGCAACTGGTTGCTGGTTCAATTCCCAGCTCCGCCTAGCCAATGTGAGGCGATGTGGATAAAAGCGCTGTATAAATGCTATCAATCAAAGTACCATTTAATACAATCAACAAACAATTTACACCAAAAGCATAAATTACATGATAAATTGCATGTTGCTTACGTGATGAACCATTGAAAGCACATCAAAACACTACATCAGATCAGCAGAAGACCAGGCACCAATTTCACAAAAGCACATTCCTTGTTTGTAAAAACTAAGGCAATAAAGCTGATTCTGATTGTGATTCATGTCATGAAGGAGCAGGTAGGAAGGAGGCTCAGGCCTACAGGTAGACAGTGTGGATCCTAACGGGTTTCGAACCCACAACCTGATGATGTGACTCACCTGAAGAGGTGCACAGCGTCCACGTGGTGCTTGATGCTCTGCTGCCGGTACTTGGAGAAGTCCCGCAGCATCTCCAGCGGCTTCACACTGATCGGGATCTGGTCTTTGTCGGTCCAGATCTCCACGGCGACCAGCACCACGCGCGTATGCAGGTGCTCCTTGAAGATCTGCCGTCGAAAGCATGCGACGAATGGAAGGGGTGAGGAGGACGGGAGGAAAAGGTGAGGAGGAGGGGAGGAGGGGGAGAGGAGAGGGGAGGAGGGGGGAGAAGGGGTAAGGAGGGGGTAGTCGATCAGGTCACTTTTTTCATGTTTTTTTACCTTCTTGTAGTGCTTCTTGGAGTTCTTATCCTATGTTTAATTTCTAAACTGCTTTGGAAATGTAAAAGTTATTTTCCAAATGCCAATAATCCTCATTTGAATGGAATTCAGTTGCATTCAATTAAATTAAATTAAATATATATCGAGGGTAGAGAGAGAGAGAGAGAGACAGAGAGAAAGAGAGAGAGGAAACTAGAGAAAGAGGGAAAAATTGAGAGAGTAGAGGAGGGAGAGGAGACGACAGCACGGAGGACGGAGGACAAAGACCAGAGGACAGAAACCTACACAGATCACACAGAGCACACTGGGAACTGGGCGTGATTGCATTCTGCGCGGGACCAGGAGGGGGAGGATGGTGGACAGATGGTCACACGCTATGAACAGGGGCAGGACCAGGGGATTTTCTACTGAACACACATAGCAGCCCATCATCACAACACCAGCAGCAGCAGCAGCACAGATCAAACAACCTCGCCTCTGAATCACCCGGCAGCTCAGAGAGCTCACACACAACCAGTACAGCACCGTAACCATGCAGAAAGACAGACACACAGACAGATAGACTGACAGACAGACATTTGGCCCCCGGCATGTGATAGACAATGGAGGAGGAGGAGAAAAAAAAAGGATTTAGCAACAAAACGTTATCCAAAATAGTCATATGGGCGAGGGCTACTCACAGCGTCAACAAGATTAACCACCGATTTTGCAAAGTTCTTGGTGTGCTGTTTGTTCTTGTAGCGTTTATACTGCAAAAACCAGACAACAAAAACATTACATAGGGTGAGATCGTTCAAACGTTACGTTGTACTCCCTCTAAGGGCGGAAGTAGGCAAACAGAAGAATACATTTACGTACGTACATGTACACACATTGCCCTTCACATTGTAACACATTACATTTACAAGAGTACAAATACACGGTGATTCATCATAACATCGCTTAAATCCCAACATGATGAAAGATTTTAAGAATCCAAACGGCGCACTGTGTATTTATTATGGGATGCATCGCCATGCGGTGAGTCACTGCAGGGTAGAAACATTTTGTGTCTGTGACTCACGCCAGACACACACACACACACACACATACCATACTGTGGTCACTGACGATCATGACCTCCAAATACTTGATCTCCTCAAATATATTGTGAGGCATCTGCAAAACAAAAGACAACAAAACCACAGTTGTTGAAAACAGCAACACAGTCCACAGCACCAACACTCTTCTTGGAAAACCTTGGAGCAGGTGCTTATGTCCTTATTTACAAAGATGCGCAAGATGGGCTATTTCAAGCTAGCCGTGGTCTAATCTTGGAACATAAACAGTTGTGTGCGCCTCCTCCTCCTCCCCCTCCTTCTCCTCCTCTGTTCGATCTGAAGGTGCGTTCACGTGAGACGCAGCAATGTGTTCGCCGCATCGCTAGGTCGGGTTTTGTGTTCTTGAGCTTGGCAAGGACACTGTCAAAAAATGTGTTTGTTTTTCTTTGCACTATTGGTCGGCGCATTATGTCATGCGACGGCATACCGGCTCCAAGTTTAAATAATTCTAATTTTTCTAATAAAACTTTTAACGTGGTGCAAGGTCAGGTGTTGTCCCCTCTCCCGGAAATGTTGACGTAAGTGAGTGCATCTTTTCAACAGGCTGCAAGGTTGAAAGTCCTGTTTATTCATTTATTCATTTTATGAACATCCACAGGGCCAGCGGATGTTAACTGGGTGTTGATTGGCTGGAATAATAGGAATTCTCTGATTCTAGAGTAGGATTCCTCTGATTCTCGAGTAGGATTTATCTGATTCAAGAGTAGGATTCCTTTGTTTCTATAGTAGTATTCCTCTGGTTCTAGAGTAGGATTCTTCTGATTCTAGAGTAGGATTCCTCTGATTGTAGAGTAGGATTCCTCTGATTCAAGAGTAGAATTCCTCTGAATCGAGAGTAGGATTCCTTTGTTTCTATAGTAGGATTCATCTGGTTCTAGAGTAGGATTCCTCTGATTCTAGAGTAGGAGTCCTCTGATTTCTCTGCAGAAACAGGGCAATGAACATAGCATCACTGTAGCATTCTAATTAGCATCTACACTAAATAATATGAATAATAATATGAATAATAATGAAAATGCTATGTGCTACTATAATAATGACAGAGTGGGGGAGTTAGAGTACTACATCCAGGAAGTGGTCAGGAAGTGGTCAGGGGGTGACTGGCGGTGCGTGAACTTTGTTTGCGGATCTATTTGAGGGGTCGAGGAGTGGTGCGAAAAGGGTTCAGCACTCACAGCTCGCTTTTTCCTGTGCTTCAACCAGGACAAGTCATCCAGCTCCGAGAGAATGTCGGCGGCATCACCCTCCTCCCCCTCCTCCTCCTCCTCCACACCTGCGTCCTCCGCCGCTTGCACTGCTGTGGAAAGACACACGTCGGACACTGAAGAAAACATTCCCGCTGCACCAGAAAAACACCCAACATAACATAACCTGCGAGAAGTTTCCAGGAATGTTATTTCCTGAGGTACAGGAATTTCTTCGAGAATGGGCTTGTGGTGTATATCTATTGTTTAATCTGGTTCTCTCTCTCTCTCTCTCTCTCTCTCTCTCTCTCTCTCTCTCTGCCTCTCGTCACGATAAAGACGAAAAGCACCACAAAGCTGTTTGAAACCAGGGTTTTCAGCACTTTTTTTGCTTTATGTACAGAAAAAAATCAGGGAGCAAAGGGATTTGAAAGTGCTGACGTGGGTGGCAGTGTGTGTGTGTCGTCAGTGCTGAGAGAACCTCACAGAGACACACACACGAACGGTACAATCTCTCACAGAGGAGATAAGAGGATAACACACACACACACACACACACATATAGATGTCTCAAACACCACTGGTCTGCAAAGGCTCCTAAACTATGGGACTGATCATTCTTTAAAGAACCAATTGGTTGATTGTGTGCCTTCGGGCACGG
>PIJE02003195.1:0-2500 GCA_002895965.2 Coryphaenoides rupestris | reverse complement strand
CACGAACTGTACACACTTCTACCGTCAGGCAGGCGATACCGCAGTATCAAGTGCCACACGAGCAGACTCAGAGACAGCTTCCACAGTCAGGCCATCAGGCTGCTGAACAAGTTCGGCATCAATGTTAAGAGCTAAGTGCTAGTGCTAAGTGTTACTGCTAGTGCTAGTGCTAGTCCTGGTGCTAAGTGCTAGTGTTACTGCTGGAGCTAGTGCTGGTAGTAGTGCTAAGTGTTGGTGCTAGTGCTGGTAGTAGTGTTAAGTGTTGGTGCTAGTGCTGGTGTTACTGCTAGTGCTAGTGCTGGTGCTAGTGCTAGTGTTACTGCTAGTGCTAGTGCTAGTGCTAGTGTTACTGCTGGAGCTAGTGCTGGTGCTAGTGCTGGTGTTAGTGCTAGTGCTGGTGTTACTGCTAGTGCTGGTCCTGGTGTGTTACTGCTAGTGCTGGTGCTAGTACTGGTGTTAGTGCTAGTCCTGGTGCCAATTGCTGGTGCTAGTGTTGTGTTGACTGTCTTAGAAGGTATTCTGTGACATTCTGTGAATGTCAGCATATAACAATGTATATTTTAGTACATTGATTTATATGTGTATTGCTCACCTGGATATTTTTGTTGTATATTCCATTTCATTTTATATTTCATTACTTATTTACACAGAATTTCTATTCATAGTTCTATTTCTATTTTGCATAGTTATTTCTATTTTGTAGTTCTTATTCTATTTTGTATTCCTTTATAATTACTGTCGGCTGTCGGGCGTTTTGCACAAAAGGTTTTTCACTCACTGCTTATACTCACGTGTAAATTGTGAAGTGACAATAAAATACTTGAACTTGAACAAAGAAAAGTCAGGGTGCTCGCAGGAGCTGTAGAGGGTTGCGGGTGGAGCAGGGTGAGGGCTCTGCAGGTCGGCACGGCTCAGCTGCGGAGTGCCGAGGAGAAGAAGGAGGGGAAGGGATAGTGATCCCTGGGACGGCAGCTGCACAAAAACCGGGAATAGCTCAATAACTGCGTGAAGTTAAATTGGCTAGCAGGAGGGGAAGGGATAGTGATCCCTGGGAGGGCAACTGCAGAGGGGGTCCGGGACGCTGGAGAGACGAGGAGGGGACGGGGTGCGAGCAAAGGAAAAAAAACCAGGGTTGGCAAAAAGGTAGGCTAACGGCGAGACGTTAGTCCTCCAGGGTTATGGGAAGAACTGGCGACGAGTGGAGTGTCGACCAGGTTCTTATAGGGGTGGAAGGTGATTGGATACAAGGGACAGGTGCGGTGATTAATAATAACGAGCAGGTGCGCAGTCGTGCTTCAGGCAGCGTCATCGACGCTCCTGCCGTCATGCGCCGAGGAGCGCAAGGGCGCATCGCGGGGAGAGGCTAGGGCTGGGCGATTTTTTCGGTTTAAACGATTAATTTGCATTTTTACTTTCCTACGGTTTGTGAAATGGCTGAACCGAAAAATCGCGATTTAAAAACAGTTCTAGACTCCGCAGATTTGTTTTGCTTTAGGGGGGCCAGAGTTGAACCAACTAAGAACCGACTACGTCAGAGGCTGGGGGCGGGATTAGCAAGTCCGCCAAAAACTTTCTGAGCTCCATTTCACAACAAACCCCGACAATGGAAGTGACTACTCCGATACAACCGCACCGATACCACTTTGGCAACGCAACGTTAACCTTGTAATATTCTTAGCCAAGGAATATTGAAATAAAGAGATGAGACCGAGTTGGCGTTTATGGATGTTTAATAGCAACTGCGCATGGTACCGAGCATGGGCGTAGAATTTAGTGGGGACGCTGGGGACATGTCCCCACCAATTAACAGAGCCCCCCCCCATCAGAACCGAATTAACGGACCCCCCCCATCAGAACGCGAATTAACAGGACCCCCCCCCATCAGAACCACAAATTAACAGCGCCCCCCCCCCATCAGAACCGCGAATTAACAGCGCCCCCCCCCCATCAGAACCGCAAATTAACAGCAACAAAATTGAAGCTGAGCTGTCATCCTACTTGTTGTCGTCTGATACAGACCCACTGCAGTGGTGGAAGGTACATGAAGCTAACTTCCCCAGGAGATATCTCTCCATTCCTGCCACAAGTGCCCCCCCCTTCGGAGAGGGTCTTCAGTACGGGGGTAACATTGTAACATGCCAAAGAGCATGCCTCAAGCCAGAGGCAGTAGACAGGCTTGTCTTCCTCGCGAAAAACCTGTAGACAACTTCCTAGAAAGTTAAAGGGATGTTATTTTGTTTGAGAGTATTTTTTTATTATTAATTTTATTATCATTATTTATTATTGGTTTTTCAGGGATGGCCTACAAGATCATTTTTTTTCAGTTTGATTTAAAAAAAATCTTTGCACAATAATGACAGCCAAGTGATGCTGATTATTTATTTATTTTTTTATTCTTGAACAACTGATTTGTTCACATAGGCCTAGATTACTTGGTAATCTCATTTATTTTTATTGTGTTAATAAAGAAAATGTATTTGTTTAGAGAAAAACAAATCGA